>JAXQGP010000327.1:0-74297 GCA_037040125.1 Kazachstania sp. M6911
TATTCTGTATCATTTCGCGCATTGTCAAACAATATGCGATATTAGTATGACTTCAGGGGAATGAGAACAGACAATATTGTTCTGAAATAACAGCTGTTGGAATAACCAAAAATATAAAATGGTGATGCATTCATCCTATTTCCATATTTCCAAACTACTTGTAGTTGAATGAGAATCATTTGAAAACGAGAAAAGACATAAAAAATTAAAGCTGGGTGTCGACACTTAGTTTATTACTAAACAGTAAAGCAAAATAAATGGAAGGAACCGTGACCAATTTTTTCTGGATCAAGTTAAACTCTGGTTTTTATTGCTGGAGTGCAGTTGCTATGTCAGAAGCACCTTAATACTTAACGTACTATGGAAATAACTAATGCGGTATAAGAACACTTTGGCTCCCTAAAAAACGAGTTAGTGCTCGTCGGGCTTGGTTCTTATATGTTGAAATGAAACCTTAATATCGAATTGTTTCCTATGAATACCCTTTACCAAATATTACGATTCATGTGATTTACATAACAACCCATTGTGTACTGTATATTTGCTATGTTACCAGTTCTTACAACGAATTTCTGTAATGATAGCAGCGCCACTATATCAAACTTTGATGGCGAAAATAAACTAAAAGTTTTGCAAACCTGGCTCACTCAGAAACCATGGATACTAATCGATCATTAGTGCACCAGATGGTACTTTCCTCCATCAATCAGATAACATTTACAATGCTTAGTAGACTTTTGTTGATAGACCATATTACCAGAAAACATGTAGCCATCCCTAGAAATTTTAAGTCTTTACCCAGAGCTCTATCATAGACTTTCCATACCTCCCATGAGATATAAGAAATATAAATGATAAGCTTAAAAACATGTCTGAAATGCCTGGAAATTATCAAATATTAAGATGTATCTCTACGGAATTAAGCACAGACTTTTAAAAAGAGGTTATGTTCATGATATCTTCAAAATGATGATTATATTTTCATTTAGTAGGATGATCTCAAACATGCTATCCGTTCACGGTTTCAGAAAGAGCCGATTAACGACTTTTTGTGTCTACTTTAGAGCCCGAAAGTGCTCCTAAATTTACTTAATGCTATGTGTAGTAATACAGAGTTTATCACTACCGATAGCTATTTTGAACTAGTAAAAGTTTTCGGTAATATATTTAACGTCCTATCGATTTTCTTTTGTAACCATATGATTTTTGTTCTCATAATATCTCATACACATCCATAAATTGTTGACTTAACTCATGATTAGAAGTCAAAGGAATACTTTTCAAAGCCAACACGAATTGTTGCTTTTATTAAAGGTACAAGGTACCATCCATCCTCCTTTTGAGAAAAGTAAACTTTACTTAAAGGATGCTGTGATTTTGTTGACAAACAATCAAACATGAAGTGTTATTTATCCCGTTCCCATAACTTGCTGAGTCTAGTTATATGGTTCAGTAACGAGGTAATCACACAGGGTTGACCATTTTACAATGGGTCATTTCAATATTTTCTCAGAGACTGGGAGTAAAGCCATAGGGAATGGTCAGAATTCACATTTTTTCACACATGGTGACAGATTTCCTTAACAGTTGTTTGTTGTTTACCAAGGAACAAAAATTGTGAAATAGACTATTATTGAATGTTGAACCATACCAAAATTTCCGCACCCTCCCCTCTTTTGTGCGCCTTTATCTAACTCTGAAAATTGTGAATGTTCCTTTCTTTGGTGAAGAAAAGTACTTCGAAATATCCGAAAGAGATAGATCGATAACGTTTGTGTAAGTATCTGGATGCAGTAGATAAACTTCAGCAATGTACCAGGAGGAAAATATGGAGCTCTGTCAATCTTGAACAATATATTTGGTTAACAGATACCCTAATCCTTTTGTAGACATCCGAATATTTATACGATACGTCGTTCCAATTACATTATAAATAGTCAAATATTTATGTGGTGTGCATTGCTGTTTCAGTGCATCAAATATGAAAACGGCAAGAATGGTCTCAGATGACACATTTCACAACACCTTGTACAATAATTGGATTTTGGGAATAAGTATGTTCAGAAGTGGTAGATCTACCTGTTTGAGTTGCATGTAAGGTTGTTACCTCAGTAAGCAAAAGCTGTGTCTTACAGTATCTACAAAATCAATGTCGTGCCGACGGTAATGTTGTTGTGGAGACAGTAAAATGATACTTGAATTAAATCACATTACCTCTTACTATTTTGTATAATGGTATAGCACGTTGATCATTAGATAATGCACTCAATAAGGGCCCAATAGACAGATGTAACAAACAACAGACCTCAATATATATATGTAAACAAAAGTTATTTATGTCTGATATCGTAGGTACACTATATGTACATTGTTGTTATTAAGATTAAAATAAATAAGCAATCAGAACTCAACTAATTTCAGTATTATTCTATTACAGCTTTACTAATAGAGATATGTCATCCTTGAGTGTGACTCAATATTTCCAATTTTTAAATCAATAGTTTTCATTTATCAAATATGCAACTACATATATGTACCTGAATGTATATATGTTTGTACACTTATAATTATACTATCGAAAGAAAATAGTTCAAGCCCTAATATTTTCCTAACCTAATTATGTATGACAAAATTGCGCGATGTAACACATCGAAAAATATTCTGACCTAAGTTAGAATTATTTTCCTGGAACACGCCCTGGACCATTTAAAGGAGAATAGAGTCCCTTGGACTACTGAAGTTAAATCCAATCTTTCTTCTTTGAAGCACATCACCTACTCTGAAACAGGCGAAGAGTGGGCTGACATTAATAGAGATGCAGAGAATGTAGGGCAATTACTAACCAGTTTCTGTTTCCTGTGCTAGTCACTAAGTGTGGCTAAAATATTTCGAAGTCTGTTGAATGATTTACCGAATTCATTCAAACTACAATATACAATAAATTTACTATATTAAAAGGTACGATTATGTTATTTGTTAACGATTTGTAAGCAGTGTGTTCAGATCAGCAATATTGCGGATATCTACATTCAAGGGGGGAGTCTACGGTTGTTCTCGTAAGATTAATACAGGTTGTACTTCAGTGTAAGTCACACATCCACATTCGAACAAATTTGGCTATCTTTATCAACATTTTTCTACGCAGTTTTATGGTATTATACGCTGTTTCTAAATATATCATTATCGTATATTAACGGAATCCCTTTCCTAAATAGAAGAGCTAGCTAAATATGGTAAAGAGTTAACACGGAGTTATTTGATCAAATAAACAGTTACACGTAATGCTTCGTAGATGTATGAACAAAAGGAGAACCTAACCAAGACTAGGGCATCTTCTATCGACTTCAGAAATAATATATCTCACATAAGAATAAAAGAAAAGATATTGATTACCCTTAGGATATGATCATTTTGCAAACCGTACATTTTCTATCTTTGCTAAAAATTGTCATCTCCCAAATTTTAACTTCATTGAGCTCATTTTTGATACTCTCAATAGTATGGTAATTCACATGGTTGTTCCCTAAGTATCATATCTACCATAAATTAGAAATTTTATCTTTCAGCCAAAAGAAAATTTATTTATGCATGGTATATCCCTTACATCAGTGATAAAATAGTGGTATGTTTTATTTGTGCTTTACATATCCTAGGATAGGTAATGGTATATTTCTAAAATAATTCGAACAACGGGTCTATCAAAAAAGAAAAGATCGCATTGTATCCATAAACGATGCATTTAATCTGTTAAAATCTTAGAACGCAAAATTAGGTGGAGCATGAACTTTTATTAATGCGAAATAATAATTGTTCTGCTTATATTTCATTTGTCAAGAACCATACGAATATTATATAAGTGTTAGTTAAATAAACCATATACTTAATTATTTTTCTGTTCTTCATTCATTAAACAAAAACACTTAAATTAAATTTAATATTTTATCTATAGGGGGTTATAATTGTTGTTATTCCAAAAACACATACTTTTAAACACGAAATATGTCACAAATGAATAATAATGGAAATACAAATGGGTCTCTTTCCCAGACACCTCAATTTGTTTCATTTTACCACTATCCAAAGGTTTTAGTTCCGCACAGAAAATCGCAGATATATTGGACATATTTCCAGTCTCCCCTCCAAACTAAACTCTACCAATATCCAGTATTATTCCCAGTTAACCAACAACATCAGCTAATGTATGCGGACCAACAAGTTAGTCCAGGACTTTCAAGTTCTGGGGCTGATGGGTTGTTTTCCCCAGTTGTATCACAACCCATATATTATAGAGTTCCGTATGTATATACACCCATTGAAAGACATAATATTTTCAAGACAAATTATTATAGCATGGATATGGATAAAGGACAGACTTTCATAACCGGTTCTAATTATGGATCTGGTAACAACAACAACATTGAAAGGGCTGTATTACCGCCTTTAAAGAGTGTATTTCCCCAGGTGCAATCAACTCTACACCCATACCTTGATATGCCTACATCAACATTTAAAGCTACTTCGATGGGTAGTTGTAGTAATGGTAGTATCAGTCCAATCGGCACAACAATAAGTTCTGCATTAGGTTCTGGTAATATGCAGGAAATTAATCAGAAAAAGCAGATTCCACAAATAGTTGGTCCAGAAATAAAGCCGCAGGCACCAGTAAAACAGGGAGCACCATACATGAAAAAATACAGTTCGAGAAACAAATTTAACGGTAGCGATAATCAGATCAAATCCAAGACCTTTAATTTAAATACTGCAGGAAAAGTAGTACCACAAATATCTCCCGCACCAGAGATTGAATTACAAAACTCAAATGTAACTGAAAAACAGAAATTTGGAAAAGTCATACTAACTGACATTATAACAATTAAAGGAACGCAGTGTAAGGTTTGTGGTAAAAAGTTTACGAGAACATCTTCTCTTCGGACACATTTTAAAATTCATACAGGCGAGACCCCCTTTAAGTGTCCTTGGATCGGTTGCGAAAAACGGTTTAATGTCAGGGGTAACATGCTCAGGCACCAAAGATCTCAGCATAACAGAAAATCGAAAAATTAGCTAAGCGACAGACAGCTATATCAAAAATAGATATTAATAAAGGGTATTGGCAAAGAGAAACGTACGAGCGATTGAATTGAAGTTTATTATTTTCAGACATTTGTTGATAGAAGAGGATTTATTAATTATATATTTATATATATAAGTCTCTGCTTTCTTTAAAGGCTATTATAAATAATATTTACTTTACAGAGAAAGAATTATTAAATCCATTTGTTATTTACAAGTTCAATTTTCTTTCTTCTTATAGTAAATTACAATGTCAGAAAAAATGGTTTATCGGGAAATCATATTCATCAATTCACTAAGTTGTAGTCAAGTCAACATATCACACCAGACCAATTGTTTGATCTGTCGCTCCTGATTGGTTGAGCTATACAATTAATGTCGCAAGATGCCATTGTTGTTTCTTTTTCGATGTTCCAGCACAATTAATCAAGAAAATTTACAGTTATGATAGCGTTATTACAGATATATTGAGTTCAGAGATTTTTAATTTTTATCAGGCTTTAGATTCTCCTAAATTCTCCAAAATATATTCAAATCTGACACTTTCACGCAGCGCATCCTCCGTCAACTCTCGAGCGCCAATGGCAGCGAAAGAATCTATTGGAATAAGAAATATTTTCAAGAAATCATCACTGAATGCAATATTTCTATACTGTGAGATAGGAGCTACCAAATGGCTATAATAGCATCATTCTTTTGAATATATCTGCGTTTATATTTTGGATTTGCTGCGGAGCCCTGGAAATATCGATAATATGCGGGACGATCATTGGCAATCGCAGGATGTACTTATTTCCATACAACAGCCGCCTCATGTCGATGTTATCCGTTGTTCGATATAAAAGAACTCGCTAATGTGCTTCATTGCATCAGTGCTAAATATAACTTGCTTTCCTCGTAGGTGTTCATGAGACACTGATGATTTTTTTTATCGACAGCGACAAAAAAAGAGAGAAAAATCTTTTCAAGACAAAAAAACATACCACTTTAAACGGTCGAATATCTGGACAATAGACACAAAAGAAAGCTGAGTCCTGTTGAAGCCTTATTGAATTATACTAATCTAACTACGAAAATCTCAACCATGCTGTTTAAATCCGATATGCTCAATTAATTTCCCTCTATTCTGTTTCCCCTGCTGAGATACAATTTCCGGACTGAATAATATAGAGAATAATTAATATTTCAAACATGGTTAAACAGAATATGAACATATTAATGCTACTATACTGATATGTCTCTATCCAATGAACACTTTACTGCATGTCCATAGCTCACATCTGTCAAATTTATCATCCCATGACTATCCATTGAAATCTCAACTCAGCCAAAAATACTCTCAGATCTTTTGAAACCAAGACTGATACAAATAACACAATTGATTTTGATCATAACCATATATTTGTGAGATCGGAGAGACATTTACTTCTTGAGTTACCCCGAGTTATCTTGCCTTCTTGAATATTATAAAATTAGGAAAGTATGAAGATTTTTCATTTTAAAATAGTTTAGGAGGTTATATAATATTATGACGCTATTATAATGGGCATTCTTGATCACCTCAACTTTTTAGGGGAGGTCTCAGACCCAAATCTGCAATTTTTACTGTTACTCGTTTTACCCAACTAAACTTCTTCAAATCCAGAGCACTTTCTAAAATTGTTCTCAAATATATTCAGATCAATACTGATAGGATTACTAAAATTGTTCTGATTATAATCATTTAATTACGGGCAGCTAAGACCTTTACTTCTGACGTTCCATCAAATTATTTTTGTAAAATAATATTATCTGAAAACCTAGAATTCGGAAGAATAGTCATCTCAATGATGATTAAAAGATAATTTAGTATAATAGATTACTTATACTTGACTACAGATCCAGACCTCAATTCTACATTTTTTTATTGCTGCTCATATTCCTTACGACATCCTAGGATTATCAGAAATATTTTCATGAGTTCTGTGAAGAATTTTAAGCTGAAGCTAATATAATAAAATAGACTCTCTCGTCATAAGTATATAACTCTAACATATCAAGACTGATTACTCCAAAATATACTACATTGTTCATTGGTGCGATTTTACCTATTAACAAAGGAACAGCTTCAAGAATAATCACGTTAGAAACGCTTAAACAGAAACTTATCACAATGATTCAATTATACAAACCTTATCTCAGTCATATGAATACTTCGTTTCAGGTCTGTGACCCAGTTCTAAACCTTTCGTTATTATCTACTCTCTAAACATCTGTCAACAAATATAGCGTAACCCCCAATATGACACCTGGTTGAGGTAATGAAATGGCAACTGGAAATTTAACCTCCTGATCTGAAGGATTGTGGAAAGAATTGAAGAGTAAAGCAGAGTTTAAAACAAAAGAATATCCGACACATTTCCGATATAATATGTCTTAGAATTGATAATTATTTGAACTACCTTCCTACCACACATGTGCCAAGATTAACAAGGAAATGATAGTCTATTGTGACTATTGATCGCCGAAAAGCAGGCTAGCATTGTTCGGGAATATGATTATGAAATAACTTCTAATTTATGGGATTATTGATATGTATAGTTATATCATTGAAGGGGCATCTAATTTCATATTGAATTGTTATTATCAAATATAGATCTAAAATCTTATTTTAAGAAAATTCTCTTTTATGTTACCTCGAACAGTGAAACAAGGTCGCAGGTTATATTTTTGTTTACAAAACCAACATGTACTCACCAATTGAGCAATTGAATATTAACGTTATTTATTTTTTGAATGACTTATATATTCGACAGATATTAAAATTTAACTCCAAATCCCAAAGGAACCAGTTTGGTGCTATCTTTAACCATAAGGATATATCGTTGTTGCATTTCCTATCTGAACAATTGATGCTGTTTTAGATTTCCCGACATTCTGATATATTTGTCCCTGAACTCATAAAGAAAACTGTCCTTACTAAAGATAGATAAACATCTGACATAAACTGTTGTTTATTCCCATAAATTATGCGAACTCAATCACATGTAATATTTCAGACAGTTAATACTGTGCTCGGAATAATTTCTGAAGTCTTAAATATTGGAAGGTATAATCTTCCGTTCAGAATTCTGCAACACTAGTACATTGGAAATTTATTTCTTTATACAATAGTCTAACGAACATACTTGCAACTAGTATATTGCTTTGTAAAACCAGGAAGCTCGTTCTTGCATTATTTAAATTCTTATTTCTCATATATCTAATATGTGCTGTTCAGTTTCTTTGGTTCCAGATAATACTTGTTTCCATTATTCCCGGAATCTAAGAGTCGCCTTCCTATACTTTCTAAATAAGAATCTCTCATTAATTTGAAAAGGTTTAAAAAGGAAAGGGTCAACTTCCTTGTATTTAGGATCCTCGATATATATGCTCCGTCCATAATATGATTCAACTGTCACCGCCTCTTTCAATGTCCAGGAAGTCTCATACAAATAATCCATGATATTAGTTGGTAGTTGAATATATAGCTTATTGCACGACTGCTTGCCTTTTACGATAATGGTAGGAAAATCCTGGTGGTGTATCACATCTGTACAAACGATACCAAGGAGAGTCTTTGTCCCATGGTTCTCGATGGTTCGAAGCCAAATGTTAGGCACATTTATCTACTAAGCGATTCTTATACTAGTGAAGTAACATAATTAAATAATGAATACCTCCATCCCATCCTCCATAATTAACTACACAGAATGTTCTGTTTGCAAGATTATTCCACGGACTTTCTTTTTTTCGTTTTTTTTCTTTCTGATCTGCCATTCTCTCCCTTTACGGCTACAATGGAAAAAACAAAGTTTACCAAGTTCTTATTTTCATGAAACACATCTCCCTATTGGGAGATTTAGTGGTAATTTGTGGTAGTTGAATTTCGAAAATAGAGTGAGATCACCACGAGATAAGTTAAAAATATGTTCGATCTAATGCAAGCTGCCCAATTTTCCCAGAATACAGTTTCGTTTAAGAAGATAACGGTGTTCTTCTAAATCGTTCATCTTTTACATAAAATTTTATCAGTTAAATACATTGCTCCTACTGTATTTAAACTGATAGTACATACCTCAAAAAAATGATCGGTGTTTATAATGGACAAGAATAACTTGAACATAACTCCCTTTTCAGGGTGTTCATTTTCTTCATTTCATGGTGTTGTACCATGGGTAAATCCTTTAGTTGGCCACCCTTAAATTTAAAAAAGAACAGATAGACTAAGCTTTTTATATTATATAAATTATCTTAATTCTCGAGAATATCCTAAGGGTGTTATTTTCCATCGATTAACCTCCATTCGAATATCCGACCACCAACCAATGTGTGAAGTTTTTCGCCTCGGATTTATCCCGTTTAAGCTTGTAGAGCATATTTCACTCCTCAATAAAGGAATGATTTGTACACACTTTGCGACTTTTAATAGAGACTGGCATTTCTTTAGTTGTACAATATATTGTTAGGGCATATACTCACCGTGCTATTACGGAGATGAGATATAAAATAAAGCCAGCGTAAGCAGAGAGAACAGGACATAATATAAGGACAACAATATAGTTGAGAGATTGCCGTAATATCGATATATGCATACTACTATATACTACGAACAACACTGAAAACTACCAAAACATATCTAGTTCCAATAAAAATGATATCACTCAAGGTTTAGACATTGAGATCGACGCAAACGTTTTGACAATTATCCCAACTCAACGGGTTTATCCATTGCATCACTCTGCGAAGATGAGGAATACTACATGCTAATAGATTGGAAAATTGAGATAAAAACGGCATTACACAGAACTCCGCCTACAACGGACGTCTGTCAAAACCAGCTGACTTTCCTAAATGTAAAAGGTGACCAACACTAAAGCATGTCCCCTTCATTGTCTCCCAGATACGAATGTTAATTTATCGTATTATACAATTAATGTCATATTTCAACTAAGAAGCTATCTTTTGTATATTCTTCGAATAGCTGTCAAATATATAGTCTATATCAGCCTTTGAATTACAAGGCACATCCAAGACAATCTTGTATACTCGAAAGTCATCTCTTTGCATTCGAACATCAGTTACCCAATGTTCTGCGTTGAAGACTCGCACACAAACAGCCATCTTGTTTTTCAGTTCCCGTATATCGAGATATTTTTCGATAAATTTTCGTATATCTGCTTCAGATGTTATATTTTTGCAACTAGTGTCCTTTCCAACTATCCATGTGTCCATACTTACTTGCCACGATATATCATCTTTGATTATTTCCCATATCGTGTCAGTGGCGCAACTCTTATTCCTCGCTAATAGAACAAGCCATTGTGGACAGTCGATACCAAAATAGTGACACATTTTAATGAATATGCCACCAATGTGACTTAACAATCTCTTAAGTACATAGATGGGTCTTGTTTCTTGGAATATTCTGCATAAAAAAGAAAAGGGCATATTAAGAATGGAATATATTATTTGTACTTTGTGGAATGGATATGACGAATAGGAACTGATAGTTCTGTTAGCCAGTAACGTTTTATATGTTTTATTGTAATTTAAAGCTTTTTCGTCATACCTGTTTAACATCCCTCTCGATGTAACTGTATTTTGTTCAATAATAGTTTCTATGGAATAAGCATTGTTGTTAGTCCAATGAGCAACAATTATTTTACAGTATATACTGGAAAGGATGAGAAGAACTGACGGTTTCATAAACATAAGATAGTGTAATTTAGTTATAAAAAGTGTATAGTATGAAGAATCAATTACTATCGACTATTAAAGCAGCCATATACAACAAATGATAATATGTATTTGAGACTTCGTTGAGCAACTGCACTTCATGTTATAACCGTTTTGTTATCAATTGAACGCTCTTTCAGTAATATGATAATCATATTGGCTGCTATTTACCGAATTGTTGGTGCACACCCCCAGTTTACAACCCGCTCTGAAATAAAAATCGGTTAGGACATATTGTTGGAACATATATTCACCCGACATTAACGGAGATTAAATATAAGATAAACCGGTGTAAGCCGTGAGAGCAGGACAAGATATGGTTCAATACAATATTTGAGGCATTACCTTAATAATGTATGATTATAATAGTTGCCTATTAATGTCAATGATTCCATTAACTACCCGGGAGGCATATACACATTACTACATAACTAAGAACATACTGAAAATGCCAATAATGTCTAGCTCAAATAACAATCATTCCACTAAAAATGATATCATTCGTGGTTTAAACATTGAGGTTGAGGTCAGCGCTTCGACGATTATCCTAATTCAATATATGTCACCAGCACGATTTACTAGTGAGTGAACGTTGGATAGTCTGATCTTGATGTCTGGTTCTGTTATTCCATTATTAAACCATGATGAAGATTTCTAAGCTGTCTTTCCCTCTTACAGGACTGGTTAGGGATTTAGATAAATAAATTATTTAGCTTTCATATTTCAATTTCTATTGAAGACATTGTACTTGATTAGAAAAATTGTTTAAGAGAGGTGTATTAGATCATATACTTACTAATGTGTTTATCTTAGTGTTTGATAACATTGATGCTGCTTATTATATAGTCCATTGTGGATGTTTTATTATACAATTGAGTTAAAAACCGTTCATTTTGAATTTTAAAGTGATAAAAAGTAATTAATAATATAGGAAAGTTGTTTATATAAAGAAATTATTCGGCAAATCAACAAATTTCTGTTCATTTGTGTTAATTATAATATTACACATTTTAGAAACTATATAGATACTTTTATATAAAGAGATAAACTTTAACGACAATATTGAGCAAATGCATTGTCTCTATTGTATTTATATATTAAAATACTAAGAAATTGCGTAGTAACACAAAATATTGGTATTTGACACTACAAGTGGGTAGTTGACACCAAAGTTTGGTCTAGCGGAAAGATAAAAACCTATGTGATTTCTAAGGATTTGAATATGTATATATATGGCCATGCCTATTTTAAGAGTGTAAATAATATGTGATCGCTTATAGCATAGAGTTTCATTCATTTTTGAACCTGTAGAATTACTTTACCCTTGCATCTACCGGAGACTGCCCTATCGATAGCTTTCTGGAAATCCTCAAATTTGTATACTGAGTCGATTTGAGGTTTAAATTCTCCCTTTGCAATCATTTCATCTGCCAAAATTTCAACTTGTTTGTTAGGATAGCACATGTTAAAATAGTAGTCGTATGATCTCCACGGCTTCAATCTACGATACGGCTGAGTAAGTAGTCTCAATTTTAATAGTGCCAAGATATCTACAGTATTGTAGTTAAATGTTGAGTCTCCAACCACTGTACTGTAATATGAATGTGTTTCCTTTGGTTTTAAAAAATCATCCATTATTGGTAAGAAATCATTCGAACCACATGAGTCAAATATAACATCAAATTTTTCATTATCTAGTTTTTCAACCATAACCTTCTTAACATTTTCTACTGTCTTACCACTGTTATAACTGACTAAATAATCATAACCAAATTGTTTATTGTATTCAATTGAGTTCTCGTTACAGACACCAACGACATTTTTAACTTTAAGATGGTTCTTGACAATTTGAACAAAACAATTTGCAACCTGGGTAGATGCCCCTAATACAAGAACATTATTAATTTTGGTCCAATCTCTACCAGGATGAAATATCCCAGCATATGCTGTACCAAATACTAGTGGCCATGAACAACTGATAGCAAATTCGTCATGTTTATCTGTAACTAATTTCTCAGTTTCTGGAACAATATGGGTCATTGATGGAGTAGATTCTGGATTAATAATTAAGTAATTTGAGAAAGAACCATGTGGACTATATAAAAAATTAACCATCCCATTAATCTTATCACCGAGGCCCCATTCTTCTGACACAGAGTCACCCCTGCGGATAATTATACCTGAAAAGTCCCTTCCGTAAGCTTTTGGTTTCGCAGATGATAGTCTTGATACTGCAGACTTATGTAGCATGAAATCGATTGGGTTCAAGGAAGCAGCGTGAACCTCAACCACGATTTGATTATGATCAAAACAGTTATCCAGATCGATCTGTTCCGATGTGATAGTGGCAGGAGTGTCTCTATTAATAAAACTTACCGTTTTCCATTCGACTGTAGACATTTTTCTTTGGTTTGTTCAAGATATTATTGTTGATATATAAACACAATAAATATCCTCAAAAATTAATAAATAGAGAGAACTTAAAAATCCATTATTATAAAGGATGTTCTTTCACCTCTCCTATATATACGTCACAGAATTAAGAAAGGTATATATGTTAAGCTAACTCAATTATAATATCTGTTTTACGCAACCATATTCTGACAGCAATATGAAATATGCCATAATCATCCGGTGCAAATCGCCTTTACTTCCCAATTATATGATAACTTTTCCAATTTTCCGTTCCGAATCTGATTCTTACATAAGCAACAATAATGTCCGCGGGTTTCTCAGTTATACGTCTTGTTCTGTGGCATTTCGATCATAATGTTATATCCGCGGACATAGTGTGACCTTTTTTCTTTTGAAGTCGTCTTCGGAATGCAATAATTCGGGGTCGTTAATGTTGAGTCGGGATATTACCGAAAGCGAAAGCTTCGGACTTAATCAATGTCTACACTGTGAGTTATCGGTTCATTTACTGTGCTATTCATATTAGTGTCAGACATGATTACAGTTTTCAGTGATTGTTATAGTATGTACTGTTATGTGGATCAGAATGTGTCTGGATATATCTATCTCTAATTACAGTAGCTAACTTGAGGTAGTTTCATCTTATGCTTACGGAAGCCTTCAATTTTATGATAGCTCCTCTATTACAATCAATATTATGACCCATCCATATCACTCCCTATCTTATGGTACTGTGTAATCTTTACCTGGTATGGAGCGTGTACAGTTGTCCCAGCAATTTATTTAGCTTTTGGCCAAAGCTTACGTAGTTGGTATTTTCAATAGTTATAGTTATAAAGGTTAATAAAGCAAATAAGCTATACATGTGTATAATTTTATGTTATAAAGTAATATAAGAGTCATATATTTTGGACTTTAATGATATATCTTCTTATAGTGAAATTGTTGTACGTTTTATTTCCGATCTAGGTGTGTCGTCATAATCGATACTAATTTTGTATTGTGAAAACAACACAATAGTAACACAGACCACAAAAAATTATATTAAATTATACCTCTCAGATATAACCGTTACTAAATTCATTAGAACAATATCTAAAAGATCCAGTTCCATGTTTGATGCCACTGATTTGACAGCTAGCATTACCCACAATACATGTGTTTATTCGCCATTCCAATATTCCTGTATGACAGGAAAATAAGATATTCGATTTTTTGATCCAGTTAATGCAACACGGTCCCACACAATATTCTTGTGAACTATTGTTGACCGTTCTTACTTCATTATTCAAATCAATTAAGAGACGCTGGCAGTTATCGTTTTCTAGGGTATCGGTTTCGTGATAATCAGCAGAGTCAGGAACGTAAAATACATTCTTCTGAGGCACAATAGGATCGATGCTTCGATACAATTCTTTTAATTGATCGCTGGAAGAACTCTCAACCCAAATCTTACGCATTGTTTCATTCCCATTCATCAACTTCGCTAAATCGTATTTCAAATCTGTACTATTTATGTAAACATGAGCTTGCCCATTATAAAGGATGAAATGCTTGAAAAAAAGGGCATCACCCCATTTTTCACCTAATATTGCGTATTCATATAAAGTTACCGCATCTTTTATAACCTCACCGTTATTAATGGAAGCAAATGATAAGTTCAACGTACATTCGTGAGGATGGATAGCCGTATAGTTGACCAATGCTGAGAGATTATTGTTCGTCGAAATATTTCCAATTAAAATGTTAGATAAAATTTTTGCATAAGACATTGGTTTTATGGTACCGGCAGATACAATAATATTCGACGTGCTGAGATAGAAAAATAGAAATAATAGTTGCATCATTTCTCGTGACGATATGTGAATGTTAGTCGATATCGGATATGTTTTACAGATCAACATAATTCCATCATAGACAATCTAATAAAATACATCAATGCATATTATAATCTATATATATAGGTGATAAAAGAAATTTTGTTTGAATATAAAACATTGTAACGTTCATTACACCCCGGGATTTTCATTTCGACAATATTATTGACTCATATTCCTATTTTTACTATAATTATATTATTTTTTTTGCATCCCACAAGATGGACAGTAGACTATTCATAATTTTGCTTATTTTTTGTCAAACAATGTGCATACCCTTGCTTTGGTATTGCATATTTTTGATTATGGATAATCTATCAAAAAATTTGCTACGGCATTTCTCATGGATATTAATTTCATTCCCTAGAAAAGTTAATTTAGATTACGCACGTTCCCTTTATGCATTGTGCGGGAATTTCTGTGTTGTATATCCTTCTACAGTTAAATGCATATTAAATTTTGTGACGCAGAAATTCTTACTCGAAAGAAGGATTTTCAAAAACATACATGAATCAATTCTATTGCATGAAGCATTATTGTTGTTGTAAAATATACGTTAATGGAATGTTGAAAATACTATTCATCAAGTTCTGTTAATTTTAGGTATTCCTTAGCTTGTCCCTCTAATTAATATCGTGGCGTTTTCTATTTGGTTAATTTTTACATGTTGTTTCAGTAAGTTTGTTTAATCAAGAAAAGGCATTTACATTTCCGTAATGGGAGGGCCGTTAGAAATTAGTGAGATCAAAGGCTTCATTATATCCATACATCTTTCCCCAATTATTTGCTTAATTGAAGTTTAAACAAAAAGCAACTAAGGTACTTATAATAATGTCCGTAATACCTTCGTGACGCCATTTCAGAGACAAATTGTTGATGCAAATTTAATCGCGAGTAGAAAAACTTCGATAGATGAACGTTTCTCCCTAATACTGAATTAATATCATTTCTTGCAAATAGAATAACCAACTATAACTATAAACTTGGAAAACCATCCCAGTATTTCACATTTATATTTGTTTGTTACATTATTTTATAGCTTCATTGGTTATCGGATGAGGAATAGTCGGCCTCTTCATAGATTATTTAAACTGCTCTGTGACCAGTTATCGATATTAATTAGTTGTCTAAATGTGCCGTATAGTATGATAAAACCCCATCCCAGCCTTACTTGCCATTATTCAAATTGTTGGCTTAGCCATCGGAAACAATTGAATGGATGAAGTATTGAAAATCTTGTCCATAGATGACACGTCATCTCACATTTTAAGGTTTATGTGTGTTGATCTCCCGGGGTTGACCTTCGCAGTCTGCTAAGGTCATTAAGTCTCCTGATTATTTCATTTTATCAGTACTGTGTGTTATGAGGTGGCTTAATGTTTCCCTTCTAATTCTGTGAGTGTTGTACGCTCTGTTCTGAGCATACAATATTTACGTGCAGGCATCTTTAAATTTAGCATATTCCTCGAGGAAAAAATGAAATGAAAATCATTTATATAAAACAATTTGATTAGCAATTGAACAATTTTGTCTTCAGATGTCTCAGTTGTAATGATAATGGGTTTAATATAACAACTTTGCAATACAAAAAAATTTAGAGGACCTAAATAAGCAAGGTTTGATTACATGATGTTTTACGAATTAAATCCAATTATGATAGAAAACGCTCTAAAATTAGCAGCATTTGTCGTTTTGATCTCTATCATCTTTATAATATTTGCGATATATTATGGTCGTAAGTTAATCAAGAATGTTGTAGAATTGATGAAGGGGAAGCCTTATTGGAGGGATCAAAGTTCAGCATATTCTAAGCAATGGTTAATATATGGTGTAGTTCTCTATGGTATTAGTTCTTTAACTTGTGAAAGCTCTTTCACGGATCTAATGGCAATTCAATGTGGTTTTATTGCGTTAATTTTCCAGATAGTATCATTAATCAGTAGTTTGGATGCACCAACTACGGATATTCATGAAAGGTCAGATTAAATAAAATTGGACGGGTGACTATCTGTTCCTAACGGCTTTATCTTGGGCGAGGATCCTAAGAATGATAAAATGTTCTAAATTCCGGTGATGATTAAACATTTCTGTGATATTTTCATATAGAAATGGTTGTTAACATAGAATTCGTTGAGAGGAATCTTCGTATATTTGATTTAAAGAAATGGATGAGGTATCTGATAAATATCATTTGATATAATATATTTTATTCGGTCACTTTCTATATAGTGTACAAAAGTGTATAACGACCATATTAATTTAATATCCATATATCATCAGGTTCCTTTATACAATATAATTTTTTTCTCGATAACAGGAAAAATTTTTCTATAAAATGTTTGCTAACTGCTTCATGTCTGAAATGGGATAAAATCCTGAAAAGAAAATGTTTAGATGTAGGTTTTACTTTCTTTGACGTAAATGGATGTAAATATTGCAACTTAGCATTAATTACAATATATGCATCGTTTAAATATGAGATGGACTACAATCGCATAATTCTGTTTCTTATAGACTTTGTAAATATATATACCATTCTCAAATTTATCCCAGTGCAAATCGTTATAAAGTTTATATATGACATGAACCTTAATATGACTGTGAATGTACGTGATTCTATTCTAATGGTATTCTCTCATGGTAGATGTGTTGTCTGTTTGTTATTACTTGTCACAGGCGTGATTCCTGTAAATGTTTTTGAACTATTTGTTGTTGATAATTTAAAGAGTATACTTGTAACTTTTTTATGTGTTGTATATTTCATTGAGTTCTAAGATTTAATTTCAATGTTTATAGAGGAATAACTATGTGTTAACTATTTTGTAGAAAAGGAGTTATTATTATTTCGCTTTATAGTCGATATATCTGGAGTAGTAAACATTGTTGGATTACTAGAGGTGAATGATGCGTGAATTCTAGGAACAGTAGAAGTTTTAGATGTGCAGGAAGCTATGGGGGATGAAGAATACGGAGATGATGACGTCTGGGTATGAGATGATGAATACACATCAATTGTCGAGGAAGCAAGTAATATCGATGGTGACGATAATTACAATGATAACGCTGTCCATATTTTTGAACAGTTTTGAGGAGTACCAATTAACCAATAAAAATCAGGAAAATCAGTTTGTGAATGACCTTGATTATCATCTTATCACAGCCTGTGCTTAGATCAAAAGTCGAGCTACCCCATTTTCAAGTATTGCAATGTTGACTTGTGTCACCTTCAATATATTTGAATTGTATTTGGAAATTAGACATAGTGTATGTACAATCCAGAAATGTGGCATAAACTGGAAACGTTTCTGTAAAATTTGTTGGATTATTTATTAAATAGGTATTTTCATTTTTCCCATACAAAACAACGGTATTACTGAGATCAATTATACTAATAATTTTAAGTGAATATAAATATTTTAATGGTATCTGCTCAGATCCTAAAATGTGTTTTGTCGTATTGAATATATTACTTGAGATATATTAAACGGTTATAATTTCTAAATTATAATGCAATATGTTTTGTATATCCATGTACCCATTTTAATCCAATTGCGGACACTCATTTATGGTCATATTCTGACTTAGTGCAATTACTATATTTAAAATTATTGTGGTTAGAAGGTTAGAAGAATAAAATCTCATATTCTTAAGATTATTTCGGTTTGTTATTATAAGCCTGATAATTAACAGTTTAGAAAGAAAGGATATAATTCTTTCCGATAAGTTATAATTATTGGTTACCATGCGACCCTTTTATATGAAGGGTAAAACAGCATAATATTTTATGTATGAGGTTCCTACAGGAGTCCGTATCTTATTGTTTAGTTGTTTAAGAAACACGATAATAATGAGAGCTTATAGAGATACCTGAATTTACAAGTTTCGAAACCCATCCTACCGATCTTATTTTTACTATTAGTTCTAAGATATGAAATTGCATTTCACTCTATATCTATAAGCGATTGAATAGTATTTTATTATTGTCAGACATTTCTTGATAGAAGAAGATTTTTATATATAAGTCTCTGCTTTCTTTAAAAGCAATTATAAATAATATTTAATTTACAGAGAAAGAATTATTAAATTCATTTGTTATTTACAAGTTCAATTTTCTTTCTTTTTATATTAATTTTCAATGTCAGAGAAAATGGTTTATCGGGAAATTATATCCATCAATTCACTTATTCGTAGTTGAGTCAACATATCGCTCCAACTGTTTGATCTGTCGCTCCTGATTGGTTGAGTTATACAATTAGTGTCGTACGATGTCATTGTTGTTTCCTTTCGATGTTCCAGCAAAATCAACTATTCATAGATTTAATTTTATTTTAACCTATCTTCAAGAAGTCCGTGTAATTAAATCATTCCTTTTTCACTTTATGGTTTCAATTTTAACTTACATATAGAGATCATATTTGTGAAGTACAGCATAAAATGCTGCTCTCCCCGTGTTGCTCTGGATCTCGAGGCTATGCCAAGTGTCATTTTCATAAGGTTCAGCTCCCCTAGTTGCCTGTCCTGAAATGTTCCGAAATCCTCAGAAGCCACCGTAAAACATGTGTGAAATGTCTATATCAACATAAGTAAAAACGATTACCAGTTACTCCCCCGTTCCTTACAAAAGAGTGTCACAGTACGATCTGTGGGAGTGTCATTCAAGAAGGATATCTAAGCTCTTAATCTGCAGTCATCCTGGTAGTTCTCTGTCTTAATCGATCATCCTTAAAATGATCCGAATAGCATTCGGTTGAAATTACACTTCAGAAATATTGGTAGTTATATGGAATAGTTGAATAGCGTTTTTATGAATTATGTCCACGTAGTGGACTCATCGGAGTTTATTTGGTTAACATTATTGAACTTTTTAACATTGCATACCCTTCTTCGAGTTTAAAGAAAAAAATAGGTACACACATATTGAATCCATGTTGTGGTTGCAGAAAACGATTTTATAGTAGGGAATAATAACTAAGAAGATATTAACCTAGGGCAACCAATAACACTTTTAGCTTATAAGGATACGCAAATGAAAAATATCGATTATCAGAAAATGAAAGTATGTATATTTTATCATATAGGTGTACTTTTTCTGATAACCGATATTTTTGTATTTGTGGTCCGTAGTACACTAATTTTAACGACTTAATAAATATTGATTAAGGGATATCAAAATTGTGTTTCCTTCAAAAAGTTATTTTTGTTGCCCTCTATCTGGTATCAAATTTCTAAAGGAAATATTTCTTCGAAAGGTTTTACAGAGTACCGTCGCAATGGTAGTTACTGTTATACGTTACTCCATATGGCATATGTACTTCTATATATTTTGTGGATATATATTCCTCAAACTGTTGCTTTACTGTTAGAATATTTATAAGAACATAACTATTTGGGGTGTGAGGTTATATAATGTTATAATTGTCTGATCTTTTTCATTATAATTTACCATCATGTCTCAACACTTGTGAAGCAGTATCATCTATGCACTCTCTCAATGATTTCAACTTAAAGTTTAACAATTCTAGGGATTTTGATGACTCAATTGTGGCACCAATAGATTTCTTCTCAATAGCATCGTCTCTTTTACCTACTGGGATCTTTCCCCTTAATACATCAAAATCATCATTCAAGTAATTCAAAATATCTTGTGTGTTGAAATTTGAGGCTGAAACAATCACTCTGTTCCCAATCATAGGGCTGTTATTCATTAACGGTAGGATGTGTGCTCTAGCAACATCATCAACGTGAACACATAGGTTTGCAAATGGTACAATATCACCTACTTCGGTACAATGTATTAATTGATTTATAACCTCGTTAGACGCATTGAGATGCTCGTGAACATCTTCATCGAATACCTGGGGACCTAAGATATTTGATGGTATTATAGAAGTAAACTTGAAATTGCTTGCATCTTTTCGCTGATTATAGAATTCCCATCCCAGCTGTTCTGCATGTTTTTTTGCCCCAGAAATAGCGCTTAAGAAATCATTCTTAGCTGAATCCCAAGTGACTGGATTCCATGAATCCTCGTTGAACACAACAGAGTGATCTCCCATTTTTGAAGGATCAATCAAAACCAGAAGCCCTGAAGTCATTACTAGGTTTTCAAATGTATTCTTCCCATATTTCTCGATACAATTCAAAAGACCCTCCATGGAGTTCTTTGCGGTAATCAATATTTCTTTTTCGAAATTCTTGGCATCCATCTTTAAAGGGAAGGCACAGTGAATGACATGTTTAATTTCATTCCCATGAATTTTGAATACTTCCTCGTATGAATCCGCTCTGGAAGCATCTCCTGTAACAAAACATTTTAGGTGTGGGTTGTTAAACTGTTTCAGTAAAATGTTGCTCTTCTCCTCATTTCTTGTTGCTGCAATAACATCGTATTGTCTTTCAAGTAGTTGTTTAACGATATGCTTTCCTACAAAACCAGTTGAACCAGTAACTAAAACAGACATTTTTGTTATGTAATCGATATGTATCAGTAATAGATATATTTCTAAACTACATCGAATTGATTCGAAATTTGAACAATTGGGAATTGCAATTCTTATTTATAAGTTCTATTGTCCGCAGATCCTTATCTTCTCTTAATAATTGCGCTTACGTAAGATGTCCTTCGGATTTAGTTAAGACCGATGAGAACTGTCATTTTTGTTCGGCCGAAACAACTTCCAATTTTGTGAGAACTTGCATTGAACGTTCTAATGTAAAAAAAATATCTTCATCAATCAATACCATGTTATTGCAATAACTAGTCTGTTTTGTTTCAACTTTACTACGTACACTCAAAACTATTTTTAGATCCGAAAAAGTGCTGTCCATTTTTCTAGTTGGAAATGATCTGATACAGTGAATAAACTAGCTCAATTGAAATGTTGGTAGCTTCCATTTTACTTTGATTACCTTAAATTATTACTGGGAGAATAATATTTTTAGATAATTATTTACACCCCTGCGAAATAAATGCTATTTTTTAAGAAATGATACCGTACATGATGAACTATCCGATCCGAAAATTTTCAATCACTTAATTAGATTATGTGTATTGTACATTTGCAGAATTAAATACCGAAATATATTGGTTCACGTTAAATTGTTAATATTCACCAATTATGTCGGCAAGAACTGTCATTTATTATAATTACCATAGATATTTCAATTTTCTGAAAAGAAGAACATGTATATTGTTTTTCCTTCTTATTTTATAAATTGAGAGATATGCCGATTTTCTGCATTAAACAATTGAACCCGACAATATCGTCTAGAGAATAACAGTAAGTAAGAAAACTAAAGGAATTTCATTTAATGAAGTTATTCGTGATTATTACATCAAGGATAATTCTGAGCGCTTTTGTGATGTTCACATATCAGTCTGATCCATATAATGGGTGCGTAACACAACAGATAATCTCGGCTTAAGAATGACTTGGATGTCCGTTAATGGGCTAGACTTATATTTAGGAATGTATTTCTCGGGAAATCCTGATATTCATGACTCTAAACACATTCTTTATCCGAATTTGACTCAAAGTAGTCATATCGTTATCCGAAACAAACTACAAATTCCACATAAAGGCATTACTTATAGTGCATTCCATTTAACAATAGAGGGAATGTAGTCAATTGTTTCTCTCTTTTTTTCCTAAACAGAAATTGTTCTGACAAAATATTAGACGTACATTCCTATGCTAAAAATCGTCTATTGTTCATTTCTATTATGGAGCAATACCAATACAGAAACGGGCCATATAGTTAGATACTACAGGTACGGACGTTTATGTAACTATTGCAGTATTAGAAGAGCCACATTCCCGTTGATAATACAATTTAAATTTAAAATATTAACGAAGATATTGTCTATTGTGACCCATTAATCGAAACAATACAATGAATCGTTATTTTATATGGGCAAATGGATCAACTGTAACCTTTGTGATATATTTTTTTTATAGAATCGTGAACTCATTTCGTGGTTGATATTAAATAATATACATCCGTAGGCCATAATATATTCTTAAATTTTGGTAGATAAGAGGAATCATTATAGGGAAATTTTGCGTTCTGCTTTTTTTAATCTGTTATCTGATTATTACAACGAGATATATAATGTTAACAATTTGGATAAATAATGCTTTACACAGAAGGTTTACTACTTTCGTAGATTATATGATATTGGTATAGAAAATAAATCCCAAGAGTTTATTTTCACGAATTTCGATATTTGATCAATTTAAAAATGACACATTTAAGCAAGTTATTACTGTTCGTAATATGCATTATGAAATCTGTAGTAGCACAACTACCAGATTGTAAGATGAGTTATATTGCACCAACACCTCCAGGTTTTATGTATTATATATATGGAACTCCATTGAATGGAGTTCCTTATCACTTTGATGGAATGGATCCTTTACAAATGGTTTCCAACTATTATATGCTAGGACAACCTTTATACCAAAGTACCACCACATATATGTCATTCACATTACAAGAATATATCAACAACCAAACTGTAGCGCAGGGTACTGTTTATGGTAACTCGATTACTATTACCAATTTTTCGATGGTAGCCGAGGGATGGATGAGAGTAAGTCAAACAGGTAATTATACATTTATGATAGATTCGGATTATGCAGCTAGTTTGCACATATTTAGTAATCCGTTGTCTCTTTGTTTTGCTGAGCCATTTTCTGGGACTAACAATTATCCTGCATTCTACATTGCGAACTCGGTTACACAACATTTACAACAAACACTAAGTGGACAAGTGTATTTAGTTGCAGGGGTAGCTTATCAAATGGGAGTAAGTTATATTCATCCATCAGGTGCTCCTACATTGTCAGTGTCTGTGGTTGATGCAAATGGGCAGTATCACCCTGACATTGGATATCTACTTTCGACACTTGATTCATTTTCTGCTGGAACACAATGGGAAGACTTTGAACAAGTTAATGTCACGTCAGCTATCGGTTATGGTGGTGCAACCACAACTCTATTCTCAGTGGCATCCAATGCAGCCATCGCCACGGGTAGTTTACTGACAGTTACTACCACGTTCTATTATTATACTCCAACAACTACAGCTTCCTACTTCACAACCGTTGACACTAGTACCACACCTGTAATTTTTGGAGAAAGTTCCGCAATTTCAACAGCTAGTAATAGTAGTATCACAGTAAGTGATTCTGCATCAACTGTGTCTAGTACCATCGAGATATCCCCATCCATCACTAGTAATACGGTTATCAATTCTACATCAACTGTATCTATCACCGTTGAGATATCGCCATCCACCACTACTATTAATTCAACGAGTTACTCAGGTGCCTATTCATCGTCAGTAGGTTTTAGTTTCCCGACTTCCGAGAGTGTCTCCTCCATGGCAAGTAACAATGTTTCTCGAACTCTATTTGATAATTCGTTTAATGAGTTAACGTCCCTAACTTCAGATAGAGGTCAGGATTCTGAAATTTCAAGCAAAATATCAGAAACGATTGTTGTAAGTAATCAGATTTCTATAACCAAATCTTCGCAAGGTAATAATATGGTTGAACCAACGTCATTGATTTTTGCTAATTCCAGCTCAACTCCGTCATCTGCATCAGGAGGTTCCTTCGACATTAGTGCACTCCCAAGAGCACAAGGTTTAACTGGAACAGACTCGATCGTTGAATCAAGTTCTTTGTTGGAATCTGGTATTAATGGAATGTCTACTACCGGAGAATCAACGGTTACGCAACGAGTCACTCACACATCATATAAGATCTCAAGTATGGAGTTATCCTTTATAGGATTTCCAATGTCACATTCAATTTCTACTGAAACTGCTTCTGGCATTGAGTATATAGTCATTATTTTAGAATGTCCAGCCTGCGAAAATGGAGTTACAGTTATAACTCCATCAGGCATTAACGATAACAACGCCGTAGCAACCGAGACAGGTGAAATATTGCAGATCACAAGTCATGTATCCAGCACTAGAGATTCGGTATTGTTTGTTGGTGCAGATTACAGTGACACAAGTGCTGAAGGACTGGATAATTTAGCTACATCAATCCCAATAATGGAAACCAACACACCCTTTTTGTCTTCAATAGGACTTAATTCTAACGTAAGACCAACGGTTACAACTAATAGTATCATTGAAGCATTAGGTGGTGGTACCCACTATAAGGATATACATTCATTCCGTCTATTTGGAGCCATTATTTTATATTTTATTTTTTAGTTTTAGTTGAAGAATTTGTGTCTAATGGGAAGATTTATCTATTTGTGCTTATGAAAAATATATATGGTCTTAACTATAAAGGCATATCCTATCTTTTCTTGCTCTCAGGCGTATAGACACGATATTTAGATTCATACTGCTACAGTTAGTTGCACCTACATTTTGTTTTTTAACTATTATTTTTCATTTTATTGAGCAATACCCTTCGTCCCGCCTTAAAACTTATTTCGCTCTAAATAATGTATTTGATGTAACAATTTGACTCACATTAGATTACATAGGAATGTGTAAGACTTTTCTTGAATATTGTGTGAACATATATATATATATATATATATATATATATATATTAAGAATATGGTTTTGATTATAATTTACCTTCATGTCTTAGAACCTGGTTGGTAACATCGTCAACACAATCCTTTAAAGATCTTAATGGGAAACCTAACAATTCTCTGGTTCTTTTATTTTCAACGACAGCACCAGGTGGGTTCTTTTCAATGGCTTTACTTGGAGTACCAACCGGGATCTTACCCTTTAATTGAGGGAAGTCAGCATTCAAGTAGTTCAAGATATCTTGAACATCAAATGCACCTGATGTAACAAAGACACGTTTTCCAACTAGGTTTTCTTGTTCAATAGCAAGAACATGAGCTTTGGCAACATCCAGTACATGACAGAATTGAGTAGCAACTGGGCCAATATCTTCTAATTTAGTAGCATGAATGGCTTGGTTAATGGTTTCATTAGAAGCATTCAAATGTTCGTGGACATCAGCATCGAATACTTGAGGACCAAAGATATAGGAAGGAAGAACAGTAGTGAATTTAAATTTAACATTATCCTTATTTTCTTTGTAAAATTTCCAAGCTTCTTGTTCAGCAAATGTCTTAGAACCGGCATAAGCAGTCAATGGATCGGTTTGGCAGGATTCCCAAGTAGTTGGATTCCATGTATCTTCATTGAAAGTAACGGAACTATCACCCATTTTTGAGAAATCAGTAATGGTCATAAAACTGGAGGTCATAACAACACGTTCAACAGAATCAGCGGCGTATTTCTTGATGGATTCAAGGATACCTCTAACACCGTTACGAGCCGGGATTAATAAATCTTTTTCGTAACTATCGATATCCCATTTAGCTGGAGAAGCACAATGGATGACGTACTTGATATCCTTACCATATCTTTTAAAAGTTTCATCAAAGGCATCTAATTTTTCAAGATCACCAATTGAAACAGTTGATAATTTTGGATTGTTGAATTGTTTAACTAAAGCATCACCCTTTTCTTGGTTTCTAGCTGCGGCGATAACTGAGTAGTTCTTGTCTAGGCATTCCTTGACAACATTCTTACCTAAGAAACCAGTAGCACCAGTAACGAAAACAGACATAATTATTAGCTATTGATCTTGAAAGATAAAGTGATAATTGTATATTAAAAGCAGATACACTATTGAAGTTGTATTATTCTACACTGTTCTTTTTTAATTTTAATATTAGGAGTGAAGAAATTGTAATTGAAAATGAAACTACATTTAGTCTCGTCTATTTATATGTTTATTTTCCAAATTTGTCAGAAATACAGAATAGTCGTATTTGGTAGCGATAGTAGTTAGTTATTACGTAAAGAAGTAAGGATTATAGAGGATATAGCCGTTTGGAAAATTGGGATAGTATAGAATTTTTCACTTTTTCTGCTTTAAAATTATGTAAGTCGGTTCTGCAGATCCCCTTTTCCTCAACGGTCCATACATACA
This sequence comes from Kazachstania sp. M6911, assembly GCA_037040125.1. NCBI lineage: Eukaryota > Fungi > Ascomycota > Saccharomycetes > Saccharomycetales > Saccharomycetaceae > Kazachstania > Kazachstania sp. M6911. The sequence continues at coordinate 27,116 of JAXQGP010000327.1, forward strand.
TAAATCTTCTTTTTTCTTTCTGTTTTGTGGATTCGTTTACAAATGATAACAGAATTCGGAGCGGTCCGGCTCGGTTCGATATACTACTGAACAACAGAGTGATATGCTGCTGCGTTGTTTGGAGACGGAAACGGTATGTATTAAAATACAAACAATTATCTTTTTCCAGGAGTTTTTTCTCTGCAGTACATTCTTCGCTACCCCCTAATTTCCGTTTTCTCAAATTTCTTTTTTTCTGAGATGCCCCTCCGTACCGGTCCGTCATTCCGTCCTCGCCGGAAACGAAAAAGTAGATTCGGAGATATTTCGGTTACTCCGGGTAGCGACAACAAAAAAGAGTGTCTTCGATTTCTACTGTTGCACGGTAATTTCTTTGCAATTCGGAAATACTTCAACTGAGAAATTTCCTGTTTCACGTGACAACCATTTTTTAGCAATTCGGAGATCTGGGTTTTCGGCCGACATTCATGATTTCTTAACTGTAGACCATTGAGCAGTGCGCTTTCGTAAACTAGCCCACTTTTAAAGGGACTATGTAAACGTACTAAATTGTTCAAAGGTTATAGAAATTTCTACTTGAAACTTTTTCATATATAACTAGTGTGACAGTTTCTGACTTGTTCGTCTATTGAAATATTATTTTAAATAAATGGCATGGTATATAGAAGAAACCAATTGTCTATCTCACAATATTAAACTGTCGAATTGTCTCTACCTACTACTATGAATGCTGTTGTCATTGAAGGCAAAGAAGCAGTTGTTAAAAATAATATCCCATTACCGGAATATCCAAGCACCTACATTTTGGTTAAAACTAAAGCAGTAGGTGGTAATCCAACAGATTGGAAACATATTGAATTTGGAATTGGTCCACAAGGTTCAATTGTAGGTTGTGATGTTGCCGGTGAAATTGTCTCTATGGGTAAAGATGTTGATACTACTAGATTCCAATTAGGTGATGGTGTCTTCAGTTTTGCACATGGTACGTGTGTTAGAAAACCAGATAATGGTGCATTCGCAGACTTTGTTGCTTTGGATTCGGAATTGACCTTTAAATTGCCAAAAGACACAACATTTGCTGAAGTTGAAACGATCCCAGAAGGTAAAGTATCCACTTTTGAAGAGGCTGCTTCTATTCCATTATCTTGGTTCACAGCAGGTGGTGCTTTATTTCATGAAATGGCACTGAAATTCGATAATATCGAATCCAATGTTCCTCAACATAGCCATCCTTTATTGGTATGGGGTGGTGCTACCGCATTAGGTCAAGCCGTTATTCAACTAGCAAAAAAATATCATGGCTACTCAAAAATTATTGCAGTGGCTAACAAAAAGCATGAAAAGCAATTATTGGCCTATGGTGCAGATGAAGTATTTGATTATCATGACAGTGATATCATTGAGCAAATTAAATCAAAGTATAGCAACATTCAAAGATTGTTTGATTGTGTTTCTACAATAGACACTTTACAACAAGTATACCAATGTGGTCCAGACTCTGCAGATGCTATTGTCGTTAATTTTACAAGTAAATCTATCAATGATATCAAACCAGAAATTCGTAAACCAAATGTTTCTGTTATTAGAACTGTTGTATATTTGGCCCTAGGTTATGATGTATTTATGGCAGGTAACACCATTCCGGCGGATCCACAATATAAAGAAGACATGATTAAATATGTTAACGAAATTAATCCAAGATTACTAAACGGTGAATTCTATCATCCACCAATTGTAGTATACAAGGATGGTTTAAATGGTGCAGTGAAATTGACAAACGACATTAAAGATGGTGTCAATGTCGGTAAGAAATTGGTTTCTACATTCCGATAAGTAATTTTATATAATAAATAGAAGTTCGAAATAAACAATATTTTACCAAAGTTTATCAATGTTAAATACTTAAGACGGTTTACAAAAAAGCAATTGGCTTTCATCGAAAAAAAATCGTGGGGTGGTATAATATTATATTGTACAAAAAAGAATTAATTATATTATAGAGAACGTTAAAATGCTGAATAAACTATTATTGCAACACTATTGGATTTGAATTTGTATAAATGTCTGAAGGGTTTTAATATAGAACCGTATTTTGGATACCTTTAAAATGAACTTATAGAATACTATCAAAGCATCTATAAACAGATAGAGTCAACAGAACCGTAAGTGTTTAAGAAAACTTCACCAACAGCAGTTAAGGCGGAGGAAGCAGAGTTAGAACCTTCTAGACCACTTAATAGAGTGGATGGGTTTAGACAGAACTTGTAACCACCATCATTAGTGATGAAATCAGTAATTTCAGAAGCAATAGAAGACATGTTGAAGTTGGATAATTCAGAGATGACCTTAGAAATGTCACCGTTAGAACCCTTGATGTTGTAAGAGATCCAAGAGATAACGTTGGAACCGGCCTTTTGGGCAGCGGTTTCTAAGTTGTCACCGGCACCGGAAGCAACAGATTTTAGAGCAGTAACAGCATTTTCGATATCTTCTAATGGAGAAGCGGAAGTTAAGTTCTTGACAACAGTAATAGCCTTTTCAAAATCACCAACAATGTCTTCAGCAGCAGTCTTGACCTTGGTAGCAACGCCTAGAGCTTCTTCGATATTGTTAGTAGCGTTAGCAAAGTTTGGAATACCTGGGATGGCATTAGCAACCAACTTGGATAATTCAGTTAGATCGGTGCTACCTAGAGATGCAACTAAATGTTCACCTAGAGAAGAGTTGAAATGTAAGATGGTGTCAACAGTACTCTTAGCAGTGTCAATGGCATTTTCAGCCTTGTCCTTAACTTCGGCAGCAGCACTATGAATTCTGTCTTCAACGTTACCGACAGCACTCTGGATCTTGTTTTCGACGTTTTCAACTCTGGTGTGAATACCTTCAACTCTGCTGATAACCTTACCATTAACAGATTCAACCTTGGCAATAGCGTTCTTGGCATCAGTTTCGACCTTGTTTAGAATAGTAGCAGCATTGGTCATGTTGTAGACACCAAGTAAGTTTAGACCAGCGTTATCTAAGACAGATTTAACTTCACTTGGAACAGCCTTAACATCAGCAAGAACCTTGCTTAAGATGTCAACATGGGTAGATGTAGCAGTTGGAACAGTAGATGTGATGGAAACTGGAGCATCAGTAGCGGCAGAGGCAACTGGGTTAGCAACAACATCGGAGGATGTAGTGTTAGAGTAACCGACAGTGTTAGAGACAGAGCTAGCTTGCTTACCAACAGCTAGTAAAGAGGATAAGACAGCAGCGACAACGTTTTCACCTAAACATAATGGATTAGAGGAACCAGAACAGGTGGTAGTAATAGTGTTAACAACACCAGTTTCGGCGTTTTCAATGTCATTCTTTATGTTAGAGAAGGCAGAAGTTAATAAACCTCTCTTGGTTAATGGAACAGCAACGGTGGCTGTTAATAGAACAGCAAGGGATAGTAGAGCAGCCTTGGAGAAAGGAATATTAGATTTAGCCATTTTTAAGGTAATGTGATATCAGTTGAATTGAAGTGGTTAATTATATTGGTTTTTACTGAATTATAAAAGTATAAGAAAAGGAAAAGGATAGGTAAGTTTTCTAAATTCTACAAAATAGGTGCTCCTTTTATAATTTTTTTTTATTCATGAGGGAATATTGATTGCTATATTTACAATGAATTGTTGATTGGTATCGTATAGTTTCAATAAACTTTTACCTCTGAAACTACTTACTGTTTTCTGCAGATGTCAATCCTTGTTGATTTCTAATTATTCAACTTGATCTACGCAATAATAGAAATCGAAACAGATATATTAATAATGGGTAGATAAACCCAAAATGGAAATGAATCTATTTTTTTATTTCCAATATTGATTATTCATGGCTAAGATACAGTTATTATGGAAAGAAAAATGAAAGTCGAATAAAAAAACAGATGGGACCAAACTACTGAGAGTTAAAGTTCAACTGGATCTATCAAATTTGTAAAGTAGTGGAAAATGTTATTCATACAAACAAGTCAGTAGAAATTGAAAATGAAACTATGTTCCCTTAGCAACCGCTGTTCATCGACCTAACAAAGATAAAAGTGATACGACGTCCTGATTAATAAACTGATTACTTCTCCTTTTGACCATTCATCGTTAACTGCCTATGTGGGCCTGTTTCACTTGTTTATTTCCCAGGTTTAATTCCCAATATTCAAGGAAGAGAACAGAGAAATAAAAATAAACGGAACTGCTGTTGATGGCAAATATATTCTATCCCCCCTTGCATCGTTTCTTGGGAATTTTTAACTAGACATCTTGTTGATTATAAGAATAAACCTGGCAAAAGGATCCAAAAGATAGATAACACAAATAGTGTATCTTGGCACAGGAACAATGCAGGCATAAGCTCCCATTCATGGATTCTTAGTTCAGAAATTGGAGGACTGGTAAAATGCCAATAAACATCTAAGAATTCCTGCCAAGGTATGTTTATTTCACACAATGCCATATCTTCATTTCCCGTTTCATGGCTGATGATTCATTTCCTAAATAACGGTTACTATGTTCAGATCTGAACTTTTTGTTCCAGATTCAAAAGAAATCCAGGCCCGAACGTTGTGCGGTCGGTTCACTGTGACAGGAGCGTTCCTATTTTCAACTTAAAAATTAATAATGTCCAGTGTAATGGCGTAGCAGGATAAGAATTTGATAAACGACAGATAGAATACATTCTCCTCTATAATTTGCGTACACAACTTTTTGCTATTGTAATTTGACATGAAATTGTGAATGGATAGAAATGTGACAACCAATCAAAGACATGTTCACAAGGTTCAATCATTTTTGTCTTCCGTTCCGTGGACTATTTTTTACAATGGTTCTCAGGTGTTTTCTTATTATAAGAAGGATATCCTCCGTTCTGCAGCTTGTATTAGCTCTTCTTCTTTACATTGTTTTTACAAAAAGATTCATTCCCAAATAACAAGAGGAGGAAGTACAAAATTCTTAGTCAAGATGTCAATGTATAGATATTTCAGGCAAAGAGTCCCTTTTGTTATTTTTTTCTTTCTTCCCATTGTTATAAGATGTATTCATGGGATACGACTATTTCTTTCTTTATTCTCGCGTTTCATGACTTGGCATCTTTTCTTTTAATTTATGAAAAATTTCATAAAATATGTTATGTTAATATTTGACAATCTTCACTCAACATGTGGTTCAATATTTCTTACGATTTCAAATTGATATGGATTTCAACTCCTTATTTTAAATTTTAAAACCTCCATTTTAGTAAATTCTTGATGAGTATCTCATGAAACATCCATTGTGAAAAAAACAGTATATGTAAGTAAATACAGACTCACCTTAAATTAAAGAGAAAGTATTATCCCGCGAATATATTATGAATTTTTTTAAAAAGAAATCCAGAACCCCACTAGTAAATATTGCACTAAAAATGGTATTAGCTTCATTTCTGTCTGTTGATTTGTTACTGAAGAACAGGAATATAACATTGAAATGTATGGTAAGAATAAGGAGATGTTAATATGATGAGTATCTAAAACCAAAAATACTTCTTGAAAATCCCCTTTTTACTTTCCGACTTATTTTTCCTAAAAGAGTTAAAATTCTTCTTAATTGAAAATTTTATAGAAAATAGGATAAGCAGTTTAGTGATAGAAATTATCTCATTAAAGGAAGGTTAATCAAGTATGCTGATCTGATGTTCCGTGTTTTTTTTCGACAACCGAAGAAGAGTGAAATCTGTAATGTAAATTTCTTCTATACATTTGAATAATAAGAAGTAGAAGATGAAACTTGTTTATTCTACGTTAATTTAGCAATAATCCATAGGGTCTAAAGTCAATCGCTAACGAGATCGGTTGATAATAGTTAACTTTATCAAATCTAGAAGTGATCAATTTATTGAATAATCGGTTCATTCATCCTTTCGATTGAATTCGTCACGGATCTTTTTGATATTTAGTTAACGTAAATGTTTCTAAAATTATCATCTCAATTTCAGATACTACTGGGAGATGAAAAATAATGTCATCATTCCTTATTCTGAATTTAATTTCTTATGTTCGTAACTGAAACAATATTTTTTCCTTTTTAGTGAATATCCATGGAAATATTTTTATTAAATATTGTCTTTGTTTCATGTATACTACGTACGCATATCAATTATTACTGAACTATTTGTCTTGATCAGTGTCATTTACACTTTCAGTAGCAAGGAGTACCTCGTGAATTTCTAATTACAAGTCACGTATTAATTGATGTTTAATTGTAATTCTTTGAGATATTTATTTTTCGATATTTTTATCAAAAAAATTTCGATGAGATAAGATGATAGTTCATATTTAAGATGTTACAATGTTTCGTCGATTAGTTTATGGACTGAAATCATTATTTCAAAGTCAAAACCTATATAAATAAATAGTCATCGGTCTTATTGTTTAACTGTCTGTGGATCGGATAAAAGTTATAATACTAACTCCGAACTCGGAAAGATCATTCACGTGACTCGGAGATAACAGTGAATAGATCCACATAATCATCACAAATTCCGAGTAATATCATAAAGGAACGACTCCTTGAAATATTGGACTCTTGACCTAAGTGTGAATTAATTAATTGCATCCTTGTGAGAGGTTGGGTCTCTATTTTGTACTAGCTATATAAGAGAATATGTTCATAGGAAATTGCATTGAGTTAACTTTTGTTCTGTCTTGCTATGTAATATAGCAGTAGGTTTCAATCGAAAAAAAATATAAAACTTAAATATACAAAGAAATATCATCTATGACTGTCTTCATTTCAGGCGCTAACGGTTTCATCGCCCAGCATGTTGTTAAACTACTGTTGGAACAAAATTATAAGGTAATTGGATCCGCAAGAACGCAAGATAAATGTGACACTTTGATCAAACAATTTGATAATAACCTCAATCTGTCAATGGTTGTTGTTCCAGATCTATCCAAGCTTGATGCCTTCGATGCAATCTTCAAAGAATATGGTAGTGAAATTACTGTAGTTTTGCATACCGCATCTCCATTCCGTTTCAATGTTACTGATGTCGAAAAAGAATTATTGATCCCTGCATGTAATGGTACATTAGGTATCCTAGAAACTATTAAAAAATATTCTGCTGATAAAGTTGAACGTGTCGTAATTACATCTTCATTTGGTGCTATTCTTGATCCTTCTAAGATGGGGGACAGAGCATTTGTATTTGACGAAACTATGTGGAATCCATTCACATGGGAGTCCTGCCAAAATAATCCAGTTATCGGTTATTGTGCTTCCAAGAAATTTGCAGAACAGAAAGCATGGGAATTTTTGAAACAAAATCGAAATTTAGTTAAATTTAAATTAGCAACAGTTAACCCTGTTCATGTATTTGGGCCGCATGTATTTGATTCTGATATTAAAGACACGATGAACTGTTCTACTGAAGTTGCTAATAAATTTTTGAAAAATGGACCAAATTTTGAGGTTAAGCCAAACTCCAAGAATCAATTTATTGATGTCCGTGATATTGCTAAAGCTCATATGTATGCGTTCCAAAGGGAAAATACTATTGGGAAAAGATTACTTTTATCCTGTGGCGATTTTAATGAACAAGATATTGTTAACGTTGTCAATACAGATTTTCCAACAATGAAGGGTAAGATTCCTGCCGGAATACCTGAAAATGCAATCGTCGATAAGCACACAGGTGCAATTGTAGATTGTTCGAAGACTAAAGAGATTTTGGGTTTTGAATTCATTGATTTTAAGACTTCAATGGACGATACAGTCGGACAGATTTTGAGGGTTCGTGGTGAGTTATAATTTGTGATCAATTAGATCCTATTTTTGGTGTATGATTCAATTCTAAATATATTCTGGATATGTTGTTTATTCAACAGGTTCGTATATAACATGTGCCTTTATAATTAGTCAAATAGTTGATGTTTTGGATTAATTTAAGGTATTATTTTTATTTTTGTTTACTAATTTTCTGAATTTTTATTTTTTGTTCAAAAATATATAATTTATACGTAGTGATAATAGAGAGGAGGTACAAATACGGATAGTAATGTAAACAAAAAAAATAAAGGTGATAATAAACAAATTTAATAGTGTAAATAAAAATAAATAAATGTAATAAAAAAGATATACAAGATGTAATCAATAAATGTTATCTAAATTGGCTTTTCAATGTCGATTATATGGGAAATGGCCACATTTTTTTTTAATGAATATATATAGAAGGGTTTTATTTTATTTGAATTATTTTGTCTCATTTGTAATTTTACAAATAGGAACTAATGGCAGAGGCAGAGGTAGGAACAAAGAAAAACTTGGGAGAGAATGATTGTATAGATAGTGCCCAAAGTAATGAAGAATTTTTTTCCAGTATGTTTATAATTCGTCTAAGTAAGGTAACTTAGAAACATCACCTAATGCAACGTAACTAAATTTGCCTAATTTGAAGTTCTTAACAGCATCTAATTTCAAAGGTTCATGATTTTCTGGTAAGATAGATTGTTCATTAGCTAATTCAGATTCTACCTTAGCTAATTCTTTAGCAATAGAGATATCCTTACCTTTCTTCAAACTTGCGACAACTTCTTTAATATTTTTGGCTACTATGTTAGCGTCAGAACCCTTAACATAAAGTGAGAAAAGACCATGAGTATTGTTAAATTTCTCAAACGAGACAGTATCGATGACATCAACTAATTCGTAGACTGGAGAAGTTAAATAAGCTTTTAATACTTCGAATTCAGGAATAGAATCCTTAGCAACTGGAACAGAGATTGCTGCAACTGAAGTACCTTGACTTCTAATTCTTGTTTCACCATTGAATGATTTTGGAGCTTCAGAAACTTTCAACGAAGAACCCTTTGGTAAAGTATTAATTAAAGAATCAGATACTAATCTCTGTAAGTCTCTTTCGTTAATACCAAAACCTTCGATTTCGATATTTTCTTGTGTGTAAACTTTATTAGCATATTCCTTAATATCATCCAAAGTAATTTCTTCAACACCGTCGAATAATAAAGGTTTACCTAAATCGGTTCTATAGGTAGAATTGTATAAAGCATCCTTAGCCAATGTAATTGGATTTTGTTGACTAATTGCCAGATCATAACCTGCAGCAGGTGCAACAGATTCGACTAATTCATGTGGTTTAAAAGAAGTCTTGTATAAGACATTAGCAATTGCATTAACATAATAAGGTAAGTTTTCTTTTAAGAAAGTAGCTTTTAATGTAATAAATTCTCTATCTAAAGTTGATTCTAATTTACCACCTAATAACTCTGATTCTCTGACTAATCTTAATGTAGATTTATCATTTGTTGTTTGAAAATTAAATCTAGATAATAAATGAGCTAAACCATCTTTATCAGCATAACGTGACCCAGCATGAACTTTTACGGCTAAAGTTGAAGTTTTACCTGCAGAATCTAATGAACTGATCGTGTAACGTCTAACAGATTGTTTAATTAATTGCGATTTAATAGTATGGGAGAACATATTATATGGTGTGAAGTTCGTTGGAATATATCGGTAAATTCGTTATTTCTTGAATACTTATATATGAAAAACAAAACAAATTGAATATTATTAATCCTTTATTCCTGTTTTCTTCAAGTGCAATGTAATGAAAAAACAACAATTATAGTTGAGTAATTATATATATTATATTATTTTTGCAAAACGAATTAAGACAACTAGTTAAACTGAAACGATCTTGTAGAAAAAAAGATACACAAACGGTAAGAATAACCCAAGTTACCCTCCAGAATCCATTAACTGTTAACAATAACTACAGAAGTTCACGTATTATCCTTGTTTTAATTTGCTATGGAGTTTACGGATATGTCCTTTAATTTAGTGAGAAATTTGGAAAAAGTGTTATAGGAAATTTTGTATGCGCGGGCATTCTGCAATATGATTGGTTCGTGGCAGGTGATGTAGGGTTGTAAAGACGAGCGGAATAACCCTATTCAGGGTATACACTTACATAATTATAACCCTAGATCATCACGACCATCTTAAAGTTGGCGGTCGGCGGCTATTTCCCGTTGCTGTGGCTTTGTCACACTCCCCTAATGTTACGACATGCTGGGAAAGAGAATAATATAAAAGGACACTGAAGTTTTATGGAATGGTTAAGCTTTTTCCTATTCTTTCAAGTGTTCTTCTCCAACTTTTCGAGGTGACACACCACTTAAAAATGGGTAATTGAATAGAGAGTCCCAGTTTCGTGTTTCTTCAGCTCGAATACACAAGTTATATTTTATCACTGTAAGATATATTACATTTTCTGTTTGTTTGAAATTGATGTGATTATATATTCAGATAATACAAACACACACTAATTCAATTAAGAATATAAATCATATATCCTGCTAATACTTTATAATATTTAGTTTTTGTTACATTCAAATATGAAAAAAATAATTTTAGAACTAGCCATGTCCCAGATTTGTCTAATGATTCGCTTATTTTATTAGATGAAACCCTTACAAGAAGAAAATTCCATGTTGTAGTTCACAGTCTCTTAAACAAACAAGGCTAGTATCGTTGTTTAAAAGCATTGAATAAAAAATAAATCTATTGAACATTAAATGTACAGAAAGTCAAAACAGCCTACAAATCATGTCGTACATATAATATGCCACTAAGATTAAATTAAATATGAATTTTTCTATTGTTTATCATCTTCCACGAAATTGTCGTACTCAATTCTCACTGACCTAACAACAAATTCCGGCCTTGTTGATTCAAAACAAAAGAAAATTTTGTTCGCATCAAGGAAAATTGTCGTAGATGCTACTTTAATTTTTTAGAGTAAGTGATGAGCAAGCGGCCTTTGATTTTTTTTACAGCTATTAAAAAAATGATCTAAATTAGAATTTAACATCTATATCGAATAATTTAATATAATTCNTTGCCATCTGAACAAAAAGAAGGAAGCACACTGAATCCAACTGAAGAACAACTAGATGAAGATTATGTAAATACTGTCTCATCATTAGAACAAAGAATGGAAAACCCAGAAAAGTTTCTATATACCGAATTAGTAAGAGCTAATGTGGGTGAAAGAGGTGCAGTAATTATTGACTTATTGATCTCGTTAGGTAGATTATCTATTCGTGAAATGCATAACATTCTAAATAAGGATTTGGCAACTAATTCTTCTAACGGACAGATCGAATGGACAATTAAGGATATCAAAAGTGCAATAGTACCTTTAATTCAATTAAGATGCTTAAAATATTTCGAAGAGAAACCATTCTCTGGAAAGAATACTACTTATTACTATTATAATACAGACGGCCCATTACTTATGTTGTATTCAGGTTTAATTGTTGACGAAATGAATAACTTATTCCCAACGGATCCAGAAGAGAAAGAAATATCGGCAGTCCAAGTGATCCAAAATGTTTTGACAGTGGGTTCTATCTCACTTGCAGATTTTTCAGAAAATTTATCAGGCGAATCAAAATCATCTTTATATGCTGTTTCAGATATATTTGTCAAATTATGTGATCAAGGTTATTTAGTCCCAATTTCAAAATTGACTTATACACCATTAACTGATTTCTGGAACGTTCTATATGAGAAACATTATAATGCTATTCCAAGAACATCTGTCTTATCTGATCTAAGGAAAAGAGCTGAAGCTAAAGGTAGAGCTAAGGAGGAATTTTTAAAAACAATTAAGACACATACAGATTCATCGAAAATTGTTACTACCGATCCAGTTACCTCTCTAAGAACCGTTCATAAAAATGTTCCATTGACATTCAATATTGATAGATTCTTAAAATCAAGAAGATCAAAACATTTAGTTCAATTATCTAGATTTAGAATCGGTCAAATTTCTGCACAAGTTTATAAAGCTGCATTAAAATTAACTGAGAAAAAATCTGTCGATTTAATTCATCCATTGACACAAACTGGTTTATTACAGGATTATGATGAAAACAGTGGTATTCGCGAAGAAGTTCAATTAATGGAACAAAATGGTGCATCCTTCAATGCCATTGAGTTATCAAAACATTTACCTTCAGATATAAAACTGGAAGGTAGTTTGGTAACACAAAAAAGAGAAGTTGGTAGCAAGAAGAGACATAATGATGATAAAGATGGCCTGGCCCCTAAAAAGAAGTTGAAAACTAAAGATGGTTTTGTAATTCCAAGTCTGCCAAACCATATCTCAGATAACACAAATGGCGAAGATGATAATGATGAAGATGACGAAGATATGAACTCGGATGATGAAACCGACACATCTGGTTCTGTTAATTTGGTTAATATGCATTTGAAATTACTTGCATCATCAAGCATTCCTTTCTTGGAAGAAACAAGACCAGGTGTCTACCACGTTCCATATTGTAAATTAATGCCGATTGTAAGATCATCTGTTTACGACTATATCATCGCATCCACTTTAGGTCAATCCGCTATGCGTATACGTCGTTGTATAATTGCTAATAGATTAGTATCCGAAAAGGTTATTAATTCTATGGCCCTAATGAAAGAAAAAGATATAAGAAGTACAATTGCATCCCTGATAAATTATAATGTAGCAGAGATACAGGAGGTCCCAAGAACTATGGATAGATCTGCAGCAAGGGCCGTCTTCTTATTTAGATCAAAGGAGAAACATTCATACAACTTCATGAAACAAAATTTGGGTTGGAATCTAGCTAATTTAATTCATAAAAAAGAGAAGTTAAAAGAAGAGAATGCCACTCTATTGACAAAAGCTAACAGAGAGGATGTTAAGGGTAATGAAGCTAATTTATTATTATCGAGTGAACTGAACCAATTGAAAATGGTTAATGAACGTGAATTGACCACATTTACAAGACTAACAAGAGTTATTTCCCTGTGGGAAATATTTAGATTTTATGTGTAAGAATTTGGTTTGTTTATAGATACCATAATTGTTCACATATAGTACAATTACGCATTATTTTTTTGGCAAAGTCTTATTTTGTTATCACCATATATATTATAATATACATAGTTATATATCATTATTTAAAAGCATTCTTTGATAGAATTGACTGCCTTTTTATTCCAGGGACACAGATATATACTCTTTTGAATGTTTCTTAGGTTATTGTTTGTGCAATACATATCACTCAGATGTTCGGCAGTAACTTTGTTCTGTCCTTCGGTAGATATACGTTGTTGTATCTTTTTATCTACAGTTGACCATGATTCATTGTTTTGGGGGAATAAAAATGCCGTTCTTTGTGAATAGTAATCTATAGAGTTTATATTATCTTTCCCCTTTGGTTTTTTGGAATTTATTCTCATAATAAATTTCTTGATCAAGTATGGAATATCCTTATGGTTATCATGAGTGAGATCATCCAGAGATAATCCTAACAGGTAGCTTAAGGCGGTTTTGACATCGGCATCCTTATTCTCGATAAATGTTATGGCACTGATTAACAGTGTAGTCATAGTGTCAAATCCATGACAATTCTTATATTCTATTAATTCTTCGAGAGCAATGGATTTGGAATCATCAGTACCAACATCGTAAAGTACTTTCGATAGTAGTACTATCAGACTCTTAGATTCTTTAGACAACTCCAGTAATTTTTGGAAGTGGATTAGAGTTTCATCAAAATTATTTTGGAAGAAGTAAGCTAAACCAAGAGTGACATGGTTAGATAACAACGATTCGTGTCCTTTACTATCTGGTGACGTATTTTCAATCACTTGACACAAAATCTTATCTGCGAAAGTAGCATTCTCAATTGCTTCTTCATATTCCCCTACACCTAATTGAACACGAGCAATTTGTGATTTCAAGATTGCAAAATTTAGAAGTTCAGCATCATCACCAGACTGTTCAAATTGCTTTTCTAATATATTCATCAATCTACTACACAACTCCTGTGCTTTCTTGAAGTTATTTAATCTTTCCAGGGCGACTAGTGCACATTGAATAGCGTATGGATTATTTGGGTTCTTTTTGAAATATTGTTCCAAACCAAAAACCATTGCAGTATATTCTTCTAGCGCATCAATATCTCTTTCATCATCTCCCTTACCTGTTCTAGTTTCCAGTACGCTCTTTGCATATAATAGTTGTGATATCTTGGAACGTCCATTGGAGAGAACAAAAGAATGTGCGAAGAGTTCATGGCTTTGTTTTATTTCACCCTCACTCTCCTTAATAAGTGCTAAACCTAACCAAGGTGAAGAATTTTGAGGCTCCAAACTTTGAGTTCTAGTAATGACTTCTGACGCAAAAGTGATATCATTATTTTTAAGTCCAAGAATTGCTAAATTGAACCAGATATTAATATCTTTTGGAGCTAATGCAACTGCTTTGATAAAGCAATGTTGAGCAACACGGTAATTAACATCCATTGTTGCTAATCCCAGAGCGATCCATGTCTCAATATTATTTGATTGATACTGAATGGCCTTTTTCAAAGCCACGATGGAGGCATCCCTAAATTTATTATCGTTTAAAGTAACAAATGCAATAAGTTCTGTGATACCAATATTATGCCAACATGCAGCTTTTACAGTTGCGGTCTGTTGTTCGTAAGTTGGAGTAGAAATTGCGTATTTGGAAGATAATACTAGAAATTGGGCTGTAATTGCAATATTGTCAACATTCTCTTGAGATAACATTTCTCCCATACTTATATTATCTATGGAATCAAGATCTGTAGTATTCTTTATCTCCACAGTTTGGAATATTTCTACAAGATTTTCAATTGGAAGATCATCTATTTTCGATTCTACTAGACTGAACAGGTAAATAGCCTTCGACAAGACTATCCATACATTTTGCGTTATACATCCTAATTCACATATAGCAATCTTTATAGAGGAAATAGCTTCAACAGTAATGGAACTAGATTTAATTAAGTATCCTTCACCATACAGATCATATGCATAACTAACAAGCTGCTCTGCAAACAGTAATCTTACTGTCTCATCCCCTGGGTTTTCCAAACAAAGATCCTTTAGTAATGGAATGGATTGTTCAAATTCACCAATCTCAGCAAGGGCCTTAGCGTAAAAGTATCTCCCAAAAACATGGTTCTCTTCCAGGTTAAGCACTTTTTCAAAAACTTTTATGGCTGCCTCGATACGACCACATTCTAGATATGCTTGACCTAAACCAACCCATGATTCGACATCATGTGGTTCTACACGAATTGCTGATTGGAACCACTCGATGGATTCAGCTGCCATTTGTTTTTCAATGAAAGAAATACCCATTACTCTGTGTGGCCAATTCACTTTTCTCAGAATATTTGTAGCGTTTTCTTCTTTGATCAAACGTTCACATATTTGAGAAGCTGAAGACCAATCAGCACTATCACAGTAAAATTCAGTAACATATTTTGCGGCTACGGTATCACCTGAGTCCAATTCGAAGGCTTTGTAATAACATTTGAAGGCTCTATTTACGTCCTTAAAGTATGATGCATATATATCACCTAATGTCGAGTAACTCTTGGCAAAAGTATCCGAACAATTCTTAATAATCTGGATTAATAACTTGAATGCTGTGTTGACGTATTGTAGATCGGATACATTCCCAAACTCTTCTTGTTTCTTTAAATATATCTTTGATTGCCTCCACAGTGTCTCTGATTTGAATTCCATTGTACGGTTATCACCGCCCTCGATACTGTTAATTACTGTGATAAACATCTCAATTGCTTCATCAAATTGATCTAAATGACCCTTACACCAAGCTAATTGTGACTGAACTTCCAAATTCGACGGAACTTGTGTAATTACTTCTGTCAATAGCCCGTATGCATTTGACCAGTCTTGCTTTTCTACACTGATGATACTTTTACCCATTAGAGATTTGATGTTGTGTGGATCTTCCAATAAGATCTTATCAAATAAAGATAGCGCGGCTTGATGGTTCTTTGGTGCATCAACATAGGTATAACAAGTCGCAATATCTATTGTTAGTTCATTTTTACTTTGTCTTAGATTAGCGCCTAAATCTCTCAGATCGTATAAGATTAAATTGATACCTGATTTAATATATGGTAATGCTGAAACATATTCTTTATTCAGTAAGTAGTAATTAGAAATAATACGATGTGCAAGTACACTATTCTTTGTCTTTGCAATATTGTCCATTAAACTAATCGAAATATCTTCCTCCTTCAAGGTACCTGTTGTTTCATCTTCTGCTTCCAATAATGAGTTTAGTTCATTTTCTTCTTCTGTGGCATCGTCGTCATCTTCTAAGACATCGTGATCAAGTTTCAAACTTGCATCTTTTATTTTCTTATTTTTCTCACTAATTTCTTTCTCAAGGTCCTTGACGTTGTAAATTGAAAAATTAGAATTGATCCAAGCATATAGAATTATAGCGAGAGGTTCATTTGGATATTTAGCAAAAAATCTTAGAACAATCTTTGGATCCATATGATCTAAGTTTTCAAAATCTTGCCAATCGAAGTAGTATTTCCAGGCATTTAATGAATCATGATCAACTAGGACCATATCTGAAACCATTTCCCTTACTTTCCCAAAATATTGTTCCTTCAATTCAGTAGGCATAGATTTCAATATTTTAATTCTATATTCTAACCATTCATTCTCTAAAGTTTTTCTTTCCAAATCATCGTCTACTACATTAATTACTTGGTTATAGGTATCGTCTAGTTCAGAATTTTCATATATTTCCCATGCCAATGCATTTATCTTGAACTGATAATTTGGGTCACCTGCGCTCATTTTCAATCTTTGTTGACCAACAATTTTAGAGATTTGTTCAGTTTCTTCCTTTTTAACAATTTTGATTAATCCCAATAACGAATCCTTAGCTGACATTATATGTTTTCCCAAAATTTCATATTCTGGAGTACCAGGTTTAAAGAAACCATAGAAATGTCTTTGGAATGCTGTCTTCTCTTTAAACTGACTTATTAAATTCTTTAATAGGTCAATTAATTCAACTTGTGATAATTCTTCGTTTTGCAGTACAAGCATATACTGATAACAAAGCCTAAAGAAATCATTATATGGTAAAATATCTGGTAAAAATTGTGTGGTATAGTTATTGAACAATTGGAAAAATCCTTTCCATGCTAATATTAGATCGTTATCTATATTTATAGCTCTAATATACGAGTCCGTTGCCTTTTTCAAATCGAATTGATCACCAGGACTTGAATAAGCTTTACCTAAGAACACAGATGCAAAATAATTTTTTTTATCAATTTTCAACACCTCTTGAGATATTTCAATTGCTTCTTCGAAGTCGCCTCTTGCCAATTCATTTTTGGCGTCTTTTAAAAGCTGTTTAACATTTGACATTTTTCGAATTGAGTTATCGAGTTGGGCAAACTTACAATCTTTGTGCTTTGTTGCCAATATTACGAGACCTGCTTCTTTTATCAAAGGTGTGTGTTATTCTTAAAGATGTTGTTGCTTTGTCTCGCTTTATTTTTTTTGGGCCCTTCGAGTTCCTTCAACTTTTGGTGAAATTTCAAATCAACAAACTATACAACATGCAATTCAGCATGTAAAATTCCAGGATAAGTAGCAGGAATTAGAAGTTTCGATATAAATAATACTACAATGGATCACAGTAAATCATTAAATTTCAGTCAGTTAAGCCAGGATCATATCACTAAACTGAAGGATGCGTTTCAAATGATCGATCAAGATGGTGATGGTATCATATCTAAGAAAGATTTACAAGAGATTCTAACATCGATGGGTAAAGGAAACTCTGATGAAGAGATAGAGGAGATGCTTAACGGTAAAAATGGTATAAGTTTCCCCGAATTTTTATCTCTAATGAGTGATTTGAGCGGAGAATTTCCTGAGGAAGAAGAACTACGAGAATGTTTACGAAATTTAGCACAAGAACATGGCAGTTTAATCATTCCATTAGATGATCTAATTGATGCATTGAAAGCTGCTGGTTTCTCAAATCCAGAAGAGCAATTTGCTAAAATATTTAAGACTTTCACCACTACACAAAAAATTACATCAACAAAAGTATTTAAAGGTGACAGTTTCCTAGGCACGATTTCGGATGAATAAGAGGTATAATTTTATACTATTGCCTATTACTATTATTACTATTGGTTATTTTTTTATAGGGTTTTGTTATATATATTTAGTTTTTATACATATTCTAATGCAGAATGAATAGGTTTACATCGAAATAGGTAACATTTTCTGTGTCTATTTCTTTATACTTAAATGATTGTATTTTTCTCTTTTCTTTTGTAAAATTTTCTAATCAAAGATTAATTCTTCGACACTCCAATCTTCAAAGGAACCATCAGGTAAATATCTTCTAATGACTAAAGGAATCTTCTTTTCTGCTAATTCCTTCATAGCAATTCTTAATGGATCAGTTTCACCTTCTAAATCTACAAAAACAGGGGCATTCATAGATATTTGTAAAGCTCTAGTACCCAGAATTCTAGCTCTTTCGTATTTAGTCATATATGGTGTAGTAGTTCTTTCCTCCTTTGGAATAGCTTTCTCCTTTAAAGTTTTCCTCCTGGCAGTTTGTTGATCATCTAAACCACTGACAACAATAGTATTACCATTCTCATCTTTCATTTCATTTCCTACTGTGACAGTGCCATTATCTGTCTTGTTCTCATTATTATTATTTTCAGTAGTCGCTATTTCATCTTCATCTGAGTAACGTTCTACATCGAAGTCCTCATATTGTTCATTACCATCATTAAAAGCCTCTTCGTAGTCAGACATCACCCAATTGTTTAAAAGTATATATTGTTCAGTACAGTAGAATACAACAACAATCAACCGATCCTTGCTATCTGTCGTTCAGGTTAGGTTCTTTTGTATGTTGAAAGTGTTTTCCTCTCGCAGCTTTTTCGATCGTTGGAAAAAAAAATTTTCTCAGCGCAGAGACGAAAAATTTTCAGATTGAAACCCTAACTACAGTTAGTATGGGTGATGAGGAGATACTACATAGTGGAGATAGTTAGGGTTGGTAGGAGAGATAATCATTATCTGCAAACAAGTAATACTAACTATCCATTTTGACACATTTATAGTTATTCAATAAGTTAGAATGATTGCCAGGCACTTCAACAACTGCTGCTGTGTTGCACCTCCGTTGTTTATTGCAATGTTTGCTTTGTAACAACAAATTTTCCAGTCGCCAAATTACATAAACAACAAAACTTTAAACTGTAAATCATTGAAGATCCATTTAAGATTTGACAAAATTTATAAACAAATAAGCTAGATAAAACCGATCGCGATCTGGGACTTACAATGGAAAACATACCGAACGACGATCTTCCGGTGGAATCGGATTTGAAAAGCCAGTTATCACATTTTAATGACTGGCCGTTGCCTAGTTCTGCTACTGATGAGAAACCTAATTTGAGGACATCACGTAGTATCTCTACCACTAGCAGTAGAGCTAAGACCCATTTCTGTGATTATTCTGACTGTGACAAAGCATTTTCAAGACCATCTCTATTGACTGAACATCAACATGCCGTACATTTGGGTCTAAAACCATTCGAATGTAATCAATGTGATAAGTCCTTTTCAAGGAAGACTCACTTGGAAAGACACTTATTGTCTCACTTAGACAACGATATGAGACCGTTTCATTGTTCCATATGTAATAAGGGGGTCATTACGCAACAACAATTGAAAAGACACGAAATTACACATACTAAATCATTTGTTTGTCCATATAGAGATTGTAATCAATCCTTTTATAAGCACCCACAACTAAGATCTCATATAATGTCATTCCATTTACAGAATTTAACATGTCAGAAATGTCAGAAAACCTTCCAAAGACCATACAGATTAGAGAACCACATGAAAAAACATCATAATCCTGATGTCAGTACTCCATATAATTGTAAATTCCCAGGTTGTTTGAAGAACTTCAAAACATGGACACAATTGACTTTACATACGAAAAATGATCATCCTAAATTGGAATGTAACGTATGTAAGAAACATCTGGTAGGTGAGAATGGTTTAAAAATGCATATGAGAATTCATGATGATACACTAGTGACAAGAAATTGGAAATGTCAAATTTGTACGCCTATATTATCATTCCCTAGGAAACAGACACTTGTACAACATTATATTGATATACATTCAGATGTACCATTACCACCGTCTTTAGAGACTCATCAAACAGCAACTACTGATACTCAAGAGTTTGCAGAAGAACAAATATCGAATCCAAAAAAACGTAAAAGAATACCGAATGTTATAGATGATATAGAGAATGAAGCAAACATTGGGAAATACTTAAAACCTACAATTTCAACAGTCTCAAATCATGGTCATTCAGCGATGGAACTATTACTAAATACCGTAGGTAGAAAAATCAAATGCCCTTACAATAAATGTTACAGAACTTTTAAGACGAAAGAAAGATATGAGTTACACATCGAAAAACACAAGATTCACGAAGAAAAATTAAAACAATTGGAATTAGGAAATAACGAGCCGTTGACAAATATCCTGCAACAAGCGACTGCTACATCAACACAAGCTGAAAGCGGTCCCGATCAAAATACTCATTCTTCACAACATTAGTAGACACTCAAGTGTTTACATACTTTTATAGAACATTTTCATTAATTATTAAAGAATTAAAATATATTTATTCGTTTATATTACGTTTCTCATTAAATTATTATTAATATGCAGTTATCGTAAGTATATAAAGCTATTGGGAATAAATACCCATGTAAATATGTACGTTTCCCTCCATCTTCATCAGTAAATTTCTATTCGTGTGACAAGTTCATATCACTCATAAAAAAGACCATATCATCATCCTCCTCATTTTGATTATTATGTGTTGTGCTATTATTGGACCCATGTCGATCTTTATCTGTCTGGACCATATTTCGTCTAGCATTACCCTCTTCACTATCCCTTCTTCTAATTAATCTATCTTGGTCCTCGAGGATATCTGTTGAATGGATTCCCGGTTTATGTAATTTTGCTTGAGCAGATGTTTGCGCAATAACAGGTTGCGAAAATTGTTGATACGGTTGCTTATAAGCAATCCTGTTTCTACTGAATGAACTTGCAATACTATCTATAGATCTCGGAGACGATGAAACCCTAATCTTCTTAGATATTTCATCATATGGTATCTGTTGAGGGTTTACTAGCAGCTCTTCATCTTGATCTTCATCTTCTTCATCTATGCTATTCTTACGACTACTCAAATTGAAATTAGATGACATCACATGTGGGATGGTATGTGTTGTAATATGTTCTCCCATATCTGTGTTGGTATATCGAGTGGTTTTTGTAACAACTGTATTACGCTCTTCCGTGTTTCCAGATCCAGCAGGGTGAATTCTTGATCCCTCAGATTCATTTTGACCATCCACCAGTTTTGATGGAATAGAAGGATAGTGAACAGGTGGGGTAAACATTGATGGTAGAGGTGAATGAGAATTAGATATGGAACTAGATCTACGACGACGCCCAACTGTGTTGCTGTCTGTACTTGGTACTGTTTGTAGATGCGATGGGTATGATGCAATAAAAGGGTCTATATGTGTTGGAGGGTTTACCCCTTGTTCGCCGTGAGGTTGATTTAATGAGACACTCATAGATAAATCCTCACTTAATAGGTCATTACTGGGTTTCAAATTCTTAAACTTCAATAGCGAGCTAGAAATTACATTAACACTATTATTCGAATGACTCGGATGTTTACCCTTAATATCAGGTTTCTCATCAAGGATCTTGACAAATTTTAATATATCTTCAGTAGCCTCTGGAGATACACTGGATTGCACTGAACCTGATGGGTAAACTCCAATAGATGTTCCTGTCGTCGTATTTGGTATAGAATGTTGTTTATTAATATTAAGTAATTTCCTTTCATGTGCAATAGCTTCTTGGTTCTTATTAATACTTGAGTGTCGACGTAAATTACCAAACGATGACATATATTTGGACCCACTATCAATGCTTGTACTATCAACATTCAATGCATTATTTGAAGGCGTATTCAAATGACCAATAAATCCAGCTGTTGAACCGTTACTGGTTCTCCTAGCTTGAATATTGTTAATGAATGACGAATTTGATGGATTGCGACTTGAATTTTGACTCATATTCTGGTTATTCATAACTACACTATTTACAGATCCCACTTTGAATGGCTGCACCTGTCTCGATATTGAAATCGATTTTCTTTGGTTGAATGAACTTTGATTACTTATACTTTTATTATTTTTATCATAAGGCATATATGATGTGCCCTCTTTGGATCTTGGTGATAACGAACCTGTACGTAAATGTATATCTGGTGTTACCTTTTCTTTCCTTGTTACCACACTTAGGGTATCATGGACTACAGGTTGAGATATATTAGTATTCTGCACAGATGTATCTTCTATTACAAATTTGCAATCTCTTCTATATGATACAGATACTCTTAGGAGACCGAATTTTGTCCACACAGGTGTAATCTTTTTCTGTTCCAAATGAGGAGGGATGTTCGTATCATTGATAACATTAGCATATAATCCTAAGATCGGTTTACTTAAACCAATTCTACCCTTTGATAAAATTGGTTTGGACCCATCTACAATTCTGGCTCCTATTATAGGTGTTAATTTACTACTGTATGCACGTGTCGGATCATCGTTGTCATCTTGCCTTTCATACTGTTTGGATAACTCATAAACGGGTAAAAGTTTTATTAATGTATATAAATATCTTAACAATAGTGTTATTTGATCAGAAAGATTTGTCTGTGATTCTCTGGATGAATCATACGTTTTAAATGCAGTGGAATCACTATCTAGTTCAATCAACCATCTCTCCAGCATGATTTCTGTTTTCTTGGTACCTTTACAAACATTCCATAAGTTCCCATCATCATCTTCTAATCTTACCAAATTGTTCTTGGTTATATCTCGTAGATCTAAAAATACATCTATCACCAAAGGTGGTAAAGTCTTAACTCCATCAAAATCTATCCATTGATTTATTATATCTGGTAAGTTATAAGTTTTATCGCTATGAGAATTGAACCACAGATCATCGAATATAGGTGTATCTTGAGGTTTATGTGATACTATTGAACAAATTAATAATGATGATTTTAGAAAGAAACGATCTATCAAATGATAGAGTTCACTACTAGATAGTTCCTCTTTATTATTATTTGTTGGCATGCCGCTCTAAAATACTCATATATGATTATGTCGTTATTGTAATATCGGAACAGAATCTCCTATGGGGAAACCGAGTTCTCTATGTATGATGTTTGTTTATCTATTTTTAATCTCTGGAATTCTAAAAATAAGGGGGGTAAGCCAAAGTAAAAGAGACAATAGATAATATATTTTAAATGCAAAAGTGGTCAAATATGAATTAAGCCTAATATACTAGTATTGATCCAGTTTAAAGGATATGTATGTTGTAGTTCTCGTGTGTCTTTTGGTTTCCGTTAAACGATGATAGAAAAAAAGTGCAAATCACGTCAAATTATATTGCGCAGACAGAACAAATTTATAAGGAATCACACTATTTCCTTTCTCAATAGTTGAATACTACGTATATCAATCTATATCGTGGGATATAGATCAAGAGTGCGCCTAACAACACACTTTTGTTTATATATTTTCGTGACCATCCTCTTGTATAAGTTGTTGTTACTTTCCTCAATTTTCCTTTGAGACAAAATGTGTAAAACCCGAAAGGGTGCTTGAACGAAAAAACAGGAACTGAAATCCCGTAACGAAGAACAATGCGCAAATGACTCCGAATTGATGTGGAATAAATGTATTTTTATTCTTATAAACAGGTAGATATTCTATTTAATAGTCGTTTTTTCTTTGTAATATATATATAAATATGTTTTTTTAATATACAAGTTATTTTTTGATTAGAGACAGAAAAGAAATCATGATTCCCATTGATCTTCATCTTCGAAAGAACTCCATAGATCATAGAATAAATCTAGTAAGGTTGCAGCACTCCAAGCTTGTGTTGGACTTGAATCCTGACAGAATTCACCATTTTTGTTAGTTAATTCAGGAAGACCGGCCCACGGACTCTTCATTATTTCCTCTCTCTGTTTTGTTAATCTCTTATACAATTGTTGGTACAAATATGAGGATGGCTTGTTCTTATGATCATTGCATGCTCTTGGATTAGTTAAGAAATTGAAATGTAGATAAGCCCTTAAGAAATAACCTTCTGGCCATGCCCATTCTGGACCTTGATGGTAATTTCTACCTTTACTGGTTGCAAAGTTATCAGAATCCTCACTATTGATATAGTATGGGTGATAATTATAATCACTTGGATCTAAGGTGGCCATACCTAATGGACCTCTCAGTATAGTATCAGCCAACTCTAAGCATTGTGTAGCATACTCAGGTGTGAATAATTCGGGAGCAACAACCATGGCAACAGTGAAATTAGGACGGAATTGGTAGTCTTCATATGGTTTACCACTCTTGTACAAATCTTTATAGATACCTCTTCTATTAACAATACCTGCATCAACATCGAAGTTCTTATCATCTGCTGGATCCAAGGGAATATAAAATTTCTTTTCGAAATTATCTTGAACCAACTGATTCCAATCTTCAAAAGAAATCGAACCCTTGCCACCAGTTTTTGATACTTGAGTATATTTGAATAAACCCTTTGAATGTAATTCAATAACAAATCTCAGAGTACTCTTTAATAAACCATTGATTTCAACGGCGGCACCGTCTCTTGGAGTACCAGGTACACCTACTGAGCCAGCCTGTTCACTTTCACCCATTTTATCCATCCAAGTACCACAGTTATTTTGCGAACCACCATGGACTAAACCAGTATCCCAATCTACGTGAACCTCGACGTTAAACCCATCTGAAGTCATGACACGATCCAAATTCTTACCTGCGTTAGCTTCTCTATATTTGATACCATTAGCATGTCTGCTCAAGATTTCATAAATGATATCTTCAATCGAACTAGTATAACTAAATGCTCTAATATCATCTTCAGCGACCCAAGTATCATCTAATGGGAATCTTCTTGAAACTTCTTCCTTTAAAATAGCTTCTCCATTTGGAACGATATTTATATAATCTTGAACAGCTTGTAAGAAGAACCATGCGGCATCCCTTGCATTATACCTCGGATTTCTACCAGCATCTAACAAGTTTGGAATCATACCATGTTTTAAAGTCTTTGCAAATGCCAATAAATGTTCTTTAGCTTCTTCAAATCTACCAGTAGTTAATAGTAAACCACGTAAGGAAATGAATATATCTCTACCCCAACATCTCATATAATTAGTACTGAAATGTGGTAAACCAGCAGCCATCGAATAAACATTTTCATCCGGGAAGATTGAAGTCGAACTAACTTTAGCCATCATTTGAACAGAAACCAAACCTAAACTTTGTACAAAAGTAGTAGATTTACCGATATTAATTGACATTAATTGCATTGCACGTAAACGACAACAACCATATAGGATACCAATAATTAAAGCAAAATAACTTGGTCTTAAATAATTAGGTAAAACTTTAATTCTATTCATACGAGATCTTAACCAATTTTGAACATCAAGCACACCAGGTTCATCCTTATAGTAATCTAATCTATTGACCACATAGTCTAATGCCCATGTACCCTCACGTAAATTTTCACTTAATGGATGGGCTAAGTCATTATCAAAGACGATTGCTCTTAATTCAGCTATCCAACCTTGCAACCCACAATAGACCAAATTACCAATTGCTGGGACGTTATAGGTACTTTCTTTACCTTCGGAACAATCTAATTCTTCACTAGCAGCATGGTAAAGGATTGGGTTTAACGATTGTAATGTGACATTTGCAGTAGCTAACATAGCACCTGATCTAATGAAGTGATCTAATGATAGATCAACACCATTTTGTTGTGTTTCAAAGATTGCAATTGACCCAGCTGGGAAATCCTTTGGTAAAAAGATTTTAGATTGTTGTTCCTTTTCATCGTAAGTAACTTCAAAACCCGTCAATTCAACTAATTCAGTTGGAATACCTTTGATTTTCATATCGTCGGTCGCATCTTCAATAGTACCTGTTCTTTTTAAAGAATATGCAGAGTTCAATTTGCATGTAGATTGTGATAGAATAATTGGTGGTAAATCCTGTTTGCCTACATCTTCATTAAACTTCATTCTTGCAACCAAATACCAACCTGAGCCAGATTTAACATCAGTACGATGGAAAGTGATATATTGACCCTCGTGATGTACATGCATTTCAGAATCCTCGATATCAATAGATTTCTTACTTATCTTTTCTCTAATTTCATTTAATTTTAATTTCACTGGACCGATACCAATACATGATTTAGTATCATATGTTCTATGCTCATTGACTAAATCTAACAAATGAGGGAAGATTTCATCGTAACCGTATACAGACCCAATAGCAGAAGAGCACAATGAGACTAAAGCTGCATTAGGTAAAGTATCTTCAACAGTTCTCTTTTGGTAAGGCATTTCATTATCATGAGTACAATCCATGAATAATGCATGAGGCGGAGTAGCAGTTAAAATCTTTGGAATGTTAATTTCAGAGACACAATGCACTTGGTTAGATTCTGGATTATATTCACAATATTCTTGGTCGACCGAGATATCTGATGGGTAAGGGAAATTATCCATTGGTACGAATTTATATGACCCGATTGGTCTACCACCATGTTTATGAATCAATCTGGATAATTCTTCTTCTGACCAAGCTTGCATAGCTTCTCTAATTAAAGAAGAAATAGCTAACCTTTCGACGAATAAACAATCTAATTGTTCAGAACCACTAAATAATTCAGCTACGACATAAAGGTTTGGATTAAATTTTCTTGCATGATCTAGGAAATATTCACCAACATGTAATGGAGTGGAATGACAATTATCGATACGGAACCCATCGAAGATAGTTGCATTAATTTCGACATATTTTTCCATACGTGACCATAAATAAGGTGAATCCTCTGGTGATTTACCATATCTTAATTTAACACAATCACCCCAAACGATAACCTCTCTACGTAGATATGCTTTTGATTGTTCTGATGCAAAATCTACTAATGGATTACCATTCCAAATCCAACCGTTGTTAGCCAACGCATAGGATTCACCGTCGGTACCTTTAAACCTAGTGAAATAAGGTTCAGTTAAAGGAGAATTGATTGTAATTGGACCTTGTTTTGGACCATTTTCATCCAATCTTAAATATTTGATTCTATTAAACAATTGTTCCAAAATTTCACTGATATCGTCGTCATATTCACCGTATAAAGGTAAATTAATTTCATCCAAAATTTTATGAATACGATCTGTAATGTCATCTGAATAAGTTTCACCATAATTAATCTTTAAGATTCTAATTAAGATCGGTAAATTTAATTGTTTAGCACCACGAGTAGATAAATTATTAAATTTTGAATCTGTTGTATTTTCCAGGATAAATTTCGCCATATCTTCAATGTTGTCTAAAGTGTCTGGGTTCTGCTTGAACAATTGCGAATCTGTAGGTTGTAAAACCACTTCATCCCAACTATTCTCGATGGATTCAATAGTGTCTTGAACGTTCAAGACATAATATTCCCAAAGTTTTAAAGAGCCTAAGACATGAACTTTAATACCATCCATAATTTTGAATAAATCGTCGATATTTTTCAATTCTGCTGGATACCCATATTTCTTCAAATTCACACTGAAATCAATCAAGGCTTTATCTAACTGTATGGCACTTGTTAAATGCGGGGCAGTAATGTGATTATAACCAGCTTCTGGATGGTCTCTTAACCATTGAGAATTGTTAGCAGTATGGTTGAAAACGATATCTGTTAATGATAACATATTATAATCCTTATGTAAATGAGTAACCATTTTCTTGACTTCATCCTTATTTTTGAAAAATTGTGGATCGAATTCTAATTGATCATATATTGAGTAAGGTGAATTTGATTCACCTCTATGTTGTAACGGGGTAAAATGCACCATATTATAATGTTT
Organism: Kazachstania sp. M6911; assembly: GCA_037040125.1. NCBI lineage: Eukaryota > Fungi > Ascomycota > Saccharomycetes > Saccharomycetales > Saccharomycetaceae > Kazachstania > Kazachstania sp. M6911. The sequence goes on from JAXQGP010000327.1 coordinate 55,142, forward strand.
TTTTGAAATTTTTTCGAATACGTTATCCCAATCCTGTAAAGTTGGACCTAACCATTTGGATATTACACTTTGCATTGCAATTGAATTTAATTGTAAGAAATGATTATTTAAGGATAATACCGGTAATACGACAAAATAGAATTTTCTAGTGGTTTCTAATTGTTCATTATCATTTCTAAAAGACAAGTAAAAACAATATGAACCCGGCTTATAAATATTTAAATCGATTGTATCATCTTTATGGAAACTTGAGTTAATTAATTTTTTATAAAATTTATCTCTTTTAAATGGAATGATGTGGTCAGGTGGACAGTTAGTCCAAATTAAACCGTCTCTAGCAATTGGAGAAGAAGCAGCAATCAATATACGCACAGTATACATTGGAGTTTTCTCAGAACTGTCATCGGGTAGTGGCAATGAAGGTAATGTTAATACACCATTTCCATATGAACTTGAAGTAATTGGTTCACCTGTATCACTTAATCTTAACAGTAGAGTTCTCTTTAAATTCATTCTTTCTTGTTCAGGTGTAACGATGTGTGTTCTGTCTGTTTATAATGGTATAGTCTATAGCAATTCAACCTAAACTAAATGTCAATTGTATCCTTATCTATATATATATATAATAGTTCTGTCCACATGCCCCTTACAAGTTATCACCTCCTTATGTCAAAGGAGGGCAGACCGCGGTGTGTGCGAAAGAAATAATTTTGAGCGGATAATTATTTTAGGGGATGGAAGAAACTTTCGGAGATATACACCCAGAAAGTGCCGCACAACCGTTGCAGTCCCGTTTCCTCGACGTAAAAAAAAAGAAATATCAGCTAGTCGCAGAGGTCCTCTACGGGTGTTTCAATGGGAAAAGTACATCTTGGAAGGGCCGCTATATCGTCGTAGGGAAACAAAGACAGAATTGGTCACGTGCGCGATGAGTCACGTGACAAGGAACTGCCAGAAGATTACCCGTATGGGCGGCTATATCCCTGTAAGGAAAGTTGCAGCTATGGTGTGTCTTGTTACACTGTTCCGCGGATATACGCAAACAAGTTTATCCTTTGCCAATGCCTCCATATTTCCATCCGCGGGAACAAAGTCATCACAGCTGCGCTGTACTGTGCTTATATATATATATATATATATAGGTGAACTGTTGCAGTTAGTAACTTGTTATTAGCATGACTAAATGGGACGTTATGAGTATATATTGTTGGGGAACAACATAACTGCGGTCTTGCATTATTCATCTATATAGTAATGGACACGTTGGTATGAAAATATACAAGTTAAAAATATATAATTGTTAATGTTCTCTGTTATGTCGAGTCAGTAGATACATATAACCATCTTAACAGTGCGTCAGGTGGTAGGAGGGCTATATCCCAATAACGATGAACCACATAAACGAAGACGAGCGCTGTTGAACAACAAAGATAATCCATATAATTATCAAATATAAATATTAAATATTCTGATATGTTATTATATTGTAACAAAGTCACGTTTCTTGGATCTGGCGCAATTTTCAAATATTTATTTAGCTCGGAAAATATAATAGAAGGTATACCATACCCTGAAAAAATTGCTACAATCATTCCAGTTAACATTCTACCTGTATTAACAAATACACTAACCGTTACTATACGTAGTTTTGACCAACTTGCTGAATTTTTTAAGAATATCTTTTCCGGTAATGTTACTGAACATAAATACGATGGAAGCAATTCATTATAGATTCTATCTAAAAACCTGAAAGTTTCAAAAAAGAAATAATCTAAATAGATATTAATTGTTAAGAGCCATCCAGAAGTCAGAATTTTAGAAATCGTTGCTAATGCTAACACAACAGAAATTTCAACTAATTTATTATTCCCAATCTTAGAAAAAAGATTACCATTTGTCTGGTTCATAATTTTATCTTTATAACCATTATCACATTTTCTAGAATACATAAAATAGTCGTAAATGGAATCCACCACATCAAAGAAAAATGTACCCGTTAAAAGAAATACACTTGTTCCAGTATATTCTGGAGCTTTATAAGCTATGTAACACCCTACTGGTACGGTACCAAGTAATCTAGAGATAAGTCCCTCCCAACACACCTTTATATGAACAGATGACATATTAGTAAAATAGTACGGTAGCTCTAGTCTCTTTAAAAGTTTAATTGAGAGTGAACCTACCAAAATTCATAGATTAACTACAAAGTTTCATGAAGCAAAAAACTTTTCATTATTTTATCACTGAGGGATACATTTATTTTCACTTAAGCAGCTGTGGGTTCCCGCATCTGTGTGCGCAATTTCACAGTGAGAAGAAGGCACACCAGGGCGAAGACTCAAAGAATTGCGCAACCGTATATAGATTTTATAATTAGCCTGAACTGTCTTCTAAGTATTAAAACACGAAATGGATGTGGTTGTTAATGATGATTAGTTTAAAACAAATAAAATCACCACAATAAATTACAAGTAAGAAAATAGTAGTTAATATTTATGTAACCGTATCGATTATTTAATTGATTCATATATACATTTCTATATAAGTGGGTTGGTTAAAATTAAAAGCACATATCAATTTTCAAAATTGTAAATTTTTCTATGATATAGATTAAATGTATATCTGTATTTCTATCATATATAAGCACAGATTTTCCAGTAACGACGAATTACATACCAACCAGTGAGTATTATGAAAACAACAACATATACCGTATAATTTTCAAAAATAAATACAAAATGTTCAAATACCATGTTATATGGTAGCTCATCATTTCCTGAATTTAATACTACTTTCAAATATTTGTAAAATTCATAAACTATGGAAAGTGGTATTAAGCCACATGAAACCTCTAACATTAATGCAAGAATAAAAAATTGAATTCCATTAAACAATAGTGCTACTATTATTGTAACCCATTTTGGCCAACCCATTGAATTCGTTATTGGTTCCTTTGAGAACCAACAGAAGGAATCGTTAATTGACTGGAATATTTTGTTGTAGGTTCTATTTAGAAATTGCCTAGTTTCAAATAGTAAGTAATCCAAGCAAATTAAACCCGGTAATATCCATTTGGATGTGGCGATTTTGGACAATATGGCTAACATTACAACAATAGATATCCTGACCCATTTCCCGTTTTCATTTGTTATCAAATCATTGAAATCACGCTTCTTTTCTTTTTCGTTTATCAAAGGAATATCAATATCTGGATACTTATTATCCCCGGATCTTCTCGTAGATATGTGGTGATCATAAAGGAAAGTTATCAGTTCAAGTAATATGGTATATAACGAGAGAAAAAAGAGCAATGCAATGTCATCTGTTTTTCTATATAATTGATATCCAGTTATTATAATGGGAGCTGATATGTTGAAAAATGTCTTCCAGTTAGCCTTTGCAGTAGCAGATGGCATAGTGATTGAATTATTTCGTATATTTAGTACCGACACAACCAAAGACGAATTGAATATTACATCTTTAAGATAAAAAACCTTGAGATTTACGTTGAATAATGAAAACTTTTAGTTAATTTATCTCACGAGGATACATTAATTTTCAACCACTTGAGAACTGCGAGTTTCGCATTGGCGTGCGTAATTTTAGAGTGACAAAAAGTACCTTCAGCGCGTAGACGCATAGGATCAAACAATAGTTTAGGAAAGTTGTAGAATAATTATCATTTATTAAATTTTGTTCTAAGTTTAGAAGCAGGAACTATATAAACAGACAATTCTATTTCTTCAAACTATAAGAGGTTAATATATGAATAGTACTCTCATACGACCAATTTTTTGAATATTTGAGAGAATTTGAGAGTAATCTATGTACCTTTATGGATTTCTTTTTGCTCTGGTCATATCAACAATACCACTAATGAACAGATAACTGGAGAAGCGTACACTTGATTAGAAATTAGTACCTCGTTCAAAAATAGATCACCTCTATCCTTGGATAAATATGAACTGGGTTTGTATATTACAGAGGTACGTAAAAGTTTTGATATACACAAAACAGTGAGACCGAGGTAGACAATGAATTCACATGGCTACGATACCCATTGGAAAATAGACATTTTGAAACACATATAGCAATTTCAAGACAAATAGACGATACAGAATCTTATCCTTTTCCTTATACCTATTCCCTATTCTTTACCTTCATCGCAGTCCCCCTTACAATTGGAATGATATCGTGCGTAAAGTGGCGGATGGCATGGTCTATTATTACAAAAAAAACTGTGAAATAGTCGCTCCATCCCATCCCAAGGGAAGGTAAGGTTAAATGAACCTGGTGGTAGTACCTCAACATTGGATCGACATCTGCAATCTGACACCATGTATCTCTTTTGACGAGATAACCATTCTGATCTGCGTCGGACAAACTCTTCATCTGTGACATCTATACCTGGAAGACGGCGTCTGTGTTCCATACGATTGTCTACAATGTTGAACAAGATTGGTCTAAAAATGGCACATGTAAATACATAAGGACAGTAGTATATTTGATTATTTTTGGATATCATAAGAGCAGTAACATTATCATATATGTTTCTGATATTGTCCATTGAACAATTGACAAAGAGCATTGGAAAATACTCCAGTGGCTTAGGAACCACATACAGCTCGACTGTGTTACGTTTACGTAGATGCACTGTTTTATACCAATCTTTTTCTAGTTTTGTTCTAGTACAGTTATAAGTCAAAGGTATGAATGAAGTCTCACTTTCCATACACTGCAACATATCTTCATAGTCTTCATCCTTTCTTGACCATCTAGAGAACCCAAATAGTCTTCTTACATTCTCTGCCATCGGCGAGGTAAGGACAAGGGTGTCACTGTCATCACTGCCCACCACTAATAACATCGTGTAATAAAAAGGTAGAAAGTAACGCTGCAACGGAATAGGTACTGGTCGAGAATCACGAGCAGCTCCTTCCTTCCAAGATAAATACTCCTTTCCTTTTATTGGTTGACCATTTGTTATAGTTTCACCATATTTCAACATCAAATCGCGAACGAGATCGTCAATCTTGGGATATATAAAAGAGGCAAATAGCGGTTTTGATTTAAAGGCAGTTCCTTTTAGGATTATACTATCATTTCTTTGAATAGCGTCCATTTTGAATCTTGAAAAGTTAAGCAGGTGTTATTGTTATTTGGAGTAGCAAATTACGTTTTAAGATCTCTAGTCTATTTATACATTTTAATTGATACAATAGGGGTAAAGAAGAAAGATCTGAAGGTAAATAACAAGAATATCCTGTGTCCCCTTTTTTCTACCTTAAGAAGATACCTTTCTTGTTACATGTCATCTCAGAATTTGATGTAAAATATTACGTATTTTTCAGACGGACATTGAAATGCGCTTTCCGGTGGTGTCATTTTCAGCGAGCGGCTGTCATGGCAATTTGCTGAGATCTACATGGATGACTCCTTTCATGATGATAAGGACATATAAACTGGTTGGCATAAATGTCAATAGAAAAACTGTATCTCATTACCTCTGAATGCAAAATTTTATCTGGCAATTGTTGGTATGTTTCAAGAAAGATAGAAAATAATATAAAACGAAAACTAAAGGCAGCTAACTTTTCGAAGCAGTTCATTTGTTGCATATTTTGTTTTCATTTATACATTGACAAATTAGTCTTTAATTGAAATATGTGGTGGTTTCATTCTTTGGTTGGAAACGCCCAACCAAAGAAACATCCCACACCTGGTTTTACCCAAGTCTTACTCTGCACTAAATTTAAAATACTTCATGAGTTAGTTACTGAGCTTAATATTTAATGGATATATAGTACAAGACTACCATAGGAGCATAAAGAACACAGAATATTGTGCGCAATAAAATATAAATGGATAGGCTTGTATGACGACACTCTAATATAAAGTTCGGTAATGTGAATAAGAAATCATATCTCCCAAAATCTGGAATATAAAAAGACAGAGGTTTGAAACAAATATCTTGTAAATAAATTAATTCCTTCCGAAAGAGAGGAGGAAGAAATTAACTGTATATTAATTGTATAATGAAATAGGTAACAATGAATCAAAATACTACGATAACAAATGTTCAGCCTGTTAGAAACGACGATTTCTATCATTAGTATTTAACAACTTTGCTAATAATATAACAGAGATTTGTTACATCGGAAAAATTGACATATTACAGCTTCTCTTCTTACTTTCTTGATTAATTTATCAAAAAGAAAGTTCAGGACGCTGAATTTGACCCATCTTGAAATACTTGGTCTCTTCATATATTACGAGACTTGATTTGAAGATTATAGGCTTATATTATTAGGCTTGTGAATACTTGGACAAGACTTCTCGCACAGACGAATCTTACCCACTTAGTGTTCCGCTGCTGTCTGAGCGGTGCAATACATACATCTCAGAATTTCTAGCACTCTTCACTTACCATTCAGTATAAGTTAACATACTACGTTTATCCTCTCTCACATTGTTTACGACACAGGTATAATATGTATTGTACCATTGCATATTATAGTTATGCTATCCTTGTTAGAGTGTAGTGACCCGTTCGACGCAGCGTAAACCGTTTAGGGTAGAATTGGTGACACAAAATGGAAGCGTCCAGAAAATGAAAAGACGTTTTCATTTTACCGCCGTTAAAATGTCTATAAAAGGAACAAATATACTTATTAATTAACTTACTGGTCTTAGAATTCATGTTTCAGAAAATTTTCAGTTCTTAAAAAATAAAATATTTCTAATTTTTTTAATAGATTTTTATAAGGAATAGAGATTCTGATAATAATTCTTTTTTTTAAAATCAGAAAAAACGAAAGATAATTTTATTCACCAATATTGAAATGCAAAACAATCAAAATATTCACATTTTTGAAAATCTGATTAACAATCGTCAAGGACACGTTATCCAGGTATATGCACTATCTAATGGTACAATTGAGAATGTTACCCCAAGTAATTGGGTAGCTGCATTTGAGACATTACTAACCGAGAAAGGAGGTGCCATCGTAGTTGTATCTAAAGAAGATAATTCGGATGACCTTAATGACATACTAAATACGTACGATGGCTGGTTGTCTTCCATTTTTGGTGAGAGTTCTGAAGAAGAAGAGGAAATTGAATGGTCCTACTATTTCAGAAATAATGGTGACATATCCCAAACTGCAAAAATTAAAACATTTACCAAAGGTAACATGTTTATTATTTGCGGGAGGTTTCCTGATATACTTGTTGATATGTCTGCAAAAGTTGGGTGGAAATCAATTAATAACGATTTCCAATTCCCGTCGCTAATGTTTAATATTATTGGCGCTTTATTGCAGAACTGCTTCGAAACCATACATTTGCTCGAGAGAGACCTTAACGAAAACATAAAAAAAACAGGAAATTATGTTTTGATCAATCGTTCATACCAGGAATGGTACTTGGACTCCAGGAAAAAGTTCCTCACAGAACAGTCGCTTACATTATATAACATACATGCAAAATTGAATTCTATTACGTCAAACGCGAAGTGTTTCGAGCAAGACCGTTCTCCAAACCAGGTAATGTTTAAAATAGATAGGAATATTATCAGATATGAATATAAGATAGCTCACTTAATGCAACTACTGAATAACATGGAAACAACCCTAAAGAAAAATAGAACCGATTATTTTGAAGCGGCAAGATGGTTGTTTGCGGGTATCGTTGGTACGGTCATATATATTGGAGTTAGCATCTATAACTTCGCCAGTGATAAAGAAAATAAAACAAAGAAAGATCGATTAATTGCAAGTTGTACTTGCGGGCCTGTTTTCATTATCGTTATAATATTGATGATGAGAGCATTCGGAGGATGGGAACTTAAATACAGAAAATTTCGATAGACCAAATGGTATTTAAGAAGAGTATGCGACGTAATGCGAAGTATGTTCCAAAAAGGTTGTTCCGTTTCATTAAATATCCTTCAGTTCATCAGATACTGTTTTATAATTTACCATATATATTCTACGCAATTATCTCTAGAAATAGATGAAAGATATGTTCAAATTTTCAACTTTTCTCTTGTTAAAAGTCCGGATATTTATTTTAGGACAACCATACAAGTCCACTCTCAGGTATGACTGAGGTAGTATATTACGACTGAGAATGATTGGGACAATGCAAAATATGAAAAGTAATTGAGATATAAAAGTAAGACGGAAGTGTTGGATTCGGAATGTATAATAAACTTTATCCAATTAGCAACCAAAATTACATACACCCTGGGACATCACCGTATGATGATTGTCCCGTAACATAGCATACATCAAAAATTGTAGTTATGTCTGACTGTAACTTGACTAAAAAAGTTAATGTATTGTTCACTAATGGAATATATATTTAGTTGGAAATGTATGTTTGCTCTAATAATCCTATTGCGGGTCCGTATGAGTATTTATAAGAATTGTACATATGCTACAAATTAGGAGAGAAACTATAATGATATTCATTGCTTATCATAAAAATAGGTTCGTTTATATAATTATGTTACTATATATATATTAAGTAAATCTAGATTTAGCACGTAGAATAGCCCCATATTTATATAAGACGAATGGTACAGCACATAGGAAGAGGGTGAAAAACCCAACAATTGTAGAGCCCCAACCGATTGGGTAACCATCTATAGCTAAGTTGTTGTACATGGCCTGTCCAAATAATGGCATTGAACAAGCGAAAAAAGAACGGAATAAACCGTTACCTGCAAACACAGCAGGTGTTTGAGTTGGATAAGCGAAAGCTAAATATGAGAAAGTGACCTGAAATAAGTTGAAACAGAAAATGACAAAGAAAACTTCTGCGATCATTGGTACAATCCAATGTGTACCAGCAGCCCAACCAAATAAGAATACCGCAAATGGGAAACACCAACAGATACACATCAATAGTAATAAATAAACCTCCGGGGTAAAAGTTCCATTTTGAAATTTTGGAAATAGCACCCTAACGAGAAAGACTACAAAAATTGGAAATGCAATTATACCACCAACTGCGAAACCCATGTATGCCAAACATACTTCAATTAGAGTGAAATGATAAATACCATCGAAAACAATTGGGAATGATTCGAAAAATAAGTAGTACGAACCATAAGCTAGACCACAATATAAATCAAACGCTAAAACGATCGGTTCCGTTAAAATAATTTTAATAGAAGAGGATAGAGTTGTGCCAATTAAGTTCCAGAAATTAGACTCAGCATCAATCCTTTCCTGTAAGGTATAGTATCTGTTATCACCGGTCTCCTTTCTTATTCTTCTTGCTCTACGAGATAAAATGGAAGCAGCTGATGTCTCTTTAAAGAAAAGAACTAGAATAACTAAAATGAACGCAGATAAGAATGTCATCAACCAGAAAGCCCATCTCCAATTTTTAGCGATGACCATCGATGCACCCAGTACTGGTGCAATGGCTGGAGCGACAATGACACCTGTTGACCAGAAACCTAAGAATATGGGGACATGTTCTTGCTTTATGACATCAACAATAGTAGCACCACCAGTAGCTAGTGCAGGGGAACAAAGAACACCAGTAATAAATCTCATTACAATCATACCACCGATATTATTAACAGTAGCGATACCAATTTGGAAAATCATAAAGAAGAATAGAGTTATGATGTAAACTTGTTGACGGCCAATCTTTGCGATATCAGTAATTGGTGATAAAACGATTGGACCAATACCATAACCTAGAACATAAATGGATAAATTTAAAGTAGCAGCGACGTGGCCTACATGGAAATCTTTACGAATAGCTTGTTCACCTGGGGTATAAATGGAGGCTCCCATATAAGTAATGGAGGTTAATAACATAACTTGAGCAACGGTAAAATATTTTCTTGAATTAGACCAATTTTGAGGGTTTTCTGGATCGTCTGGACCATTCCAATCAACTAGGAAAGGATCCCTGGTCACATCTTTATCAGTCGTGACATTTTCATTTCTTTTTAATGAATTTTGATCTGTGGTTTCATTAATTGTATCTTTCTCGGTAGAAACGTCGGAAGAATTGATGGTGTTCTCGGTATCTAGAGTAGTTAGATGGTAAAGTTCAGAAATTTTAATAATTCTTAGATATTCAAGGACATCGAAGATAAAGGTATTTTTGAAAAGTGAATAAGTCGACATTATGAATATGACAGTGCGATATTCCTTGTTAATAAATACAAAAGTAAATATGAACAATTTAGACGAGAGAACAAATGCAATTAAACTTGACTTTACAAGGAAATTGAACCAATTTATATACTTCTAAATTTCATAATAAAAATCTTTTATTTTTATTTCCTGATTTCATACCAGATCGATGAGTTGAGAATTAAGTAATAGTAATCCTCACTAATTTCATTTACACCACGATCTATCTGAAAAATATAATAATAAACATTGTATCATAGTCCATCTTACTGCCGCTAAATTAATTGTATACGCAGCTCTTCTAAGCATTTGTCAGAAGCAGCAGCAATTAGTATGAACACATATGTATCAGCCTAACAACTATCACTAACTGTCTATATTGTGTGTCACACTCTCCGAATGCAGATATCCCACTGGGCCTAAGACGGCTATTACCGCACAGATCCCAGAATTTTATCCCAGAGGGTATCGCAATTAGTATGTTCCCGAATATCTCTGGTTTGTGCGCCGTTGTGCCCTGTGTGGAAACGCGCTGTCCGGAAATGAAAGTTTCTGGAACAGCGCCGACATCAACAGCGGCTAATCTCTGCTGATCATCGACAGCCGACTGAGATATGCCCGCAGGAGCGGCCCAAACACGGATATATGTTAGTGGTAATTACACCTGGGAAATTCCCAACGAAATAAATATGATTTGTGGTAACACACAAGCAAACCCTAATTAATCTCAAACCTGAAATTGGTGCGGTTTCACTGGACGTTCCACCTCAGCGGGATGCATCACCGTTTGTAATGTGGAACCCTAGGAAATAGTAACATCTTACAGCAGTTGAACTATTGCGGATGGGCTCCGTGTTTGGTAATGAGAGAAGTGTGTTTATAATAAGCTTCTTTTATCAGGTACACACACAGTTATTGGGATGGTGGACAGCTCCTCTTAAGAGACTGCGTGTTTTGTTCAGTATAACAGCGATATATCACGTTCATATTATAACAAAAGGGCACGTATATATATATATCTAACACTTTCTACTTGGCGTAACTTAAACAATTGCGAACTTCAACACTTCCGTGATATGTATACACTACAGAATAACAATTAAACGTCTCTGTAGGTCATTATTTTGCTGGCCTCTTTGAATAATTTGCTTACTATTCAATTATCCAAACACAGTCTTACAGCGAAACTGAACTGAGATCTACTTAAAGTCATCTCTTTTTTTTCACTTCGCGAATTCACAATGGGACACCCTTTTCCAGTGAGAAAACAATAGATCACACAGCTCCCTGGAAGATACTGTAACAAGGAAGGAAATCGGTATAACAAACAACAGTCTAATCCTTTTACAGTATATACTCTAACATATCATCTAATCCGATATCTTCCAAATGCGGCAGTGTACCGATTACTTTTGACTATGACATTTCATCTTAATTTGAGATGGATTCATGTTTGATTGATAAATAGTTAACATTCCTGTTAGATATGAGGAATAACTAGATGTCGATTCTGAGACATATTTATTGTCCCTGAGAAATCATTAAGCAAATATATACGCAAGTCGAAATGAATATAGATCCAGTCAAAAAAAGGAGAAGAAAAGTTATGAAGTCATGCCATTTCTGTCGTAAGAGGAAATTAAAATGTGATCATGGCAAACCAAAATGTCAACAATGTTCCTCCAGGGGAATAGAATGTATATATTCCAATGGATTTAATTTCGATGTAACTATGGAAGACTTATTAGGTAACATTCCGATTCGCTCCAAAATACCACTAGATACGTCAAATAAGGATTCAAATAATCATAAGAAGGAATATCGAGAGGATAACTTATTAAAATTTCAATTTTTTGATTCCAACAAGGGACAATACCAAATTTATGGTCCAACTTCATGGAAAGCAATTATCGATGTCCACAAAAATACATTGGAAACTGAATATATGAATCTATGGAATTTTCAAAAAAATAAATATAACGAGAGGAAACCTGAAACTCATCTATCGGATAAAGAAGTGAAATATTGGATCCATTTCGAGGATGCACACAGTGTCATAGAGATTATTTGTACTACTTTACCAACATATGAAAAAACAAGAGATACAATTGATAAATTTTTCAGTAGCACACTCCATGATATCTATAGAATAGTAGATCATCAACAGATATTAGATGCATTCAATGAATCGTTTCTCATATCAGGAACAGATCCTTCCTATGAAGGATTGCTGAACGATGTATTTACAAATATTCATATCCCATCAGATGGAAACTTGTACCCTATAGGGATAATTTTGTTGATCATTACATATACGACACCTAATTTCACTCCTGATAAATCCTTAACAAGTTTCTTAGAACAATTAGCATTTTCACCAAGTTTCTCAGTTTATTACATCGAAAGACCCCAATTTTTACTATTGATGTATTTGTTCAAGGCAAGTCAGTTAGATGCACCAATATGGGAGATAGATCGAAATAATAATTTGATCATGTCTATTTGTCAAAGTTGTAAATTACTAGGTATGGACAGGATCGATAAGTGGAAGAACATGAATAATTATTCCAATGGAATGGTTCATGCATTGAAGAATACTGTGTATTGGACCATTTTCTTTGACGTAAACGTGTCTTTTGAACAAGGTCAAACTTTATGTCTCTCTGATGAGTTATTCGATTATACAGAATTATACAAACTTGATACTAACGCTCCAGAAACATGTGATCATTCAAAAAGTAAGGAAAATATGACAGCTTTTTTAAAAATTGTTAGGCCAATTGTTGATGATTTGAACAGTACAAAATTTAAAAATAGAGCTTACTTAGATGATTACATAAAAGTATTAACTGTTTTTTTGGATAGTGGATCATTATCGATTAATTCGCCAACGGAGTTAATCGAATCATTGCCAGCTCATATATATGATTTACCTATGATATTGTTAGGTGGAACGATTCTATTGGCGTTATATCATATGAAGAACAAATATTTCGGTGAAAATTCGATAGACGTGAATAATGGGGTAATCAAATATTCGATCATGATGTTAAATTTTTCATGTCAGATGGTACAACGGGCCCATAAAATGGATTCCTTTAAGGGCACACATTGTCACATCACTGATGAGAGCATTTCTAGTCATTTATATTTATCGATATCAATTACTGCACCAGTTATAAAACGTGTGATTCTCGAGTTTCACGATTATTTTCTGCAGAATATATCTTCATCATCCCATTTGTATGATGATATCAGTTTTACTAATTCAGATATACCTTTACACAATTTCTATCTAGATAAAACACATGCCTATCCACTCACACCTGCATTACAACAATTTGAAAGTATCACAAAATCACTATGGGATCATGCAGACGGTAAACTCAACGAGAGATTGGGTAACTCTACAGCATTTACTACTATATATGCATTACAGACATTATCACATTTGTTTGCATTACAGAAACTGAAATTGATCAAACTGTCTGGTGAAAGTAAGGATTCTGAGAAGAAGAGGATTGATTTTTGTAATACATACAGTGGAATTTCAAGAAATTTATGGGAAATAAATGCGTTTGATCTTGTAAGAAATGAACTTTCTCAAAATATTGAAAATGTGAATGCGGAATCCGAGACATCGGAAACGGATACAAATTCATGATATTCTGTGTTTGTATTTAACCTATCCAAATACGTTATGCAGAGGTATTTCTTCACTGGAACAATATAATTTTACGGATAAATACTGTTGCTGCGACATTACGTATATGTAATAGTATGGAATGACGGGGATGAGAGCAGAAGTATCAATTTCATAACCGAAAATCGTTGACAAAACGAGATGCTTTGCTGGTAATGTTAAAACAAAGCCGGTTATAATATTCTCAATGTTATAAATGTCTAACAATAAAATTAAATTATACATATACTAAAGGAACTTTGATATATTAAGTATATAATTATAAATGGATATAATGTACATATTTTTAATAGGTATTAAAATCAAATTGAAAAATAAAGAAATTAAGGAAGAAAATAAAAAAGAACTTGTAGAGTATTCGCTCATAATTTGAAGTGGTCATTTGCTTCTATGATTCATCTTACCAACTGCCTTAGTAATCTTGGAAAAATTCAATAATTTACTTTTTCTCACATGGATAATGTAATAAACAGCAACCATAGCAAAAATGTTAAATAAAATATAAGCCCAAAAAATACCATAATTTCTCCATAAATGGCTATATTCAGAATTGATATAAGATAAATATTCATCACCGACAGAATAAATGCAGTATGCACAGTCAGAAGTATCATCCGGATTATTAATGTAACCAGTGTTGGATTTCAGGAAAGAAGTCATATATTGACCACAGGTTTGACCAGCTGGTGGATTGAAGTAATTATATTCATCCTTTGAACATATAACCGGCTTCTTGTGTAGAAGGATACCGACTAGGTTTTGAATGAAGTATGTAAAAGGAGAAGTTTTCCACATAAATGTCCAGAAGCCAGGCATTAAGGATTTTGGTTGCACTACACCACAGAATGAAATTAGAAACGATAGACATAAACCTAGAATAATATTAGCAGATTGTAAGTTTGGTGCCATATATAAGACCATCAGTGCTAGACCAACGTAGTAAAGTTGAAACATTACGGAATAAGTTAAGTAGTAAACAGCAGAATACGAAGCTTCAAAATGAATTCGCAATGGGAAATAAGAGGAAACAAAGAAAATGGTTGAGAATAAGAAATGGTATGGAAGTTCACTCAAATATTGAGTAATCAGGATAAAGGACCAATGGAACATGTTGGACTTAGATTCTCGGACTTCAAATAACTCTCTAGTGGCAATAGCTTTAGCTTGAATTTGATTCATTGCGGGGGCAGAAAGAACAATAGCAAGGAAAGCAGAAAACATGGTATTTTGTAAACCAATATGACTATTACCAGGATCGTAGAAGGTGAACCCGATGTATAAACCACCGATTGTCATCAGCATCATCTTAGCCATAATATAATCCAAATTTCTCCAGAAAGTAGTAGCTGTTCTCCAGTAAACATATTTGAATTGATGGAAGTAAGATGTAGCATATTTTGAAGGGTTTTCACAAAATTCAGATCCATTTTGCTTTTGAGACCACTCAGTGATTAACTCATCAACCTTTTTATTAGAAGAAATAAAATTATCTGAATTAACCCAAATATCATACCAGTCAGCTTGAACTGAGGCAGTCGCACCGGCACCAATAGCCTCTAAGATATATTCAGCAGGATTTTCCTCTTTAGTACATTTTCTAGCACCATGACTTTCAAAATATTCTAACAAAGTCTTTGAATTTTCTCCAATATCACCAAAATAAACTGTTTGTCCACCTTTTTTTAATAGTAATAATCTATCGAATTGTTCAAATAAAGTAGCAGAAGGTTGATGAATAGTACACAATATAGATTGACCAGCTTCAGTTAATTTTCTTAATAATTGAATAATAGACCATGAAGATTGAGAATCTAAACCAGAGGTAGGTTCATCCAAAAATAGTAAAACATCAGGTTTAGCAACTAGTTCAACACCAATGGATAGTTTCTTTCGTTGCTCAACGTTTAAACCATTACCAACTGCACCAACTAAAGCATCGGCATAATCTTCCATATCCAGCAAACCAATAATCTTTTCGACATAGGCACCTTTCTCTTCATCTGGAATAGATTCTGGACGACGCATCCTTGCTGAGAAAACTAGTGATTCTCTGACTGTTAATTCTGCAATATGAATATCTTGTTGTTGAACATAACCGGTACGTCTTTCGAAACTCGAATCAATTGGACGACCATTCACTAACATATCGCCAGTAATGATACCGACATTTCTTTGAGCCAACGTATTTAGTAAAGTAGTCTTACCAGCACCAGATTCACCCATTAAAGCAGTCATTGTACCTGGAATACAATAACCAGAGACATTGTCTAACAATAAACGTTTACTGCCATCATAAGGAATAGTATAGCAAACATTCCTCCAGAAAAATGCGCCTGCGGCTTGCATGTCATCAAACAATGGTTGTGAGTTATCGTTTTGATTGTTTAAAGAATATTGTGAACCTAAGTATTTCTCCTTGGTTTCAATTGAATCATTAGCAGCTTCTTCATCAATCACAGTATTGAATTTCTTAGCACTCTTTTTGAATATTAAAGCATCACCACCACCTTTAGTGGGTCTCTTATATTCTGTAACAACGGCTTTAACAGTAAAATACCCCAATAAGAAACACCACATGACACCAAAATTTCTCCATGTATCTTTATATTTATATTGGAACGTTAAATTCAAATAATCATCACCTAAAACCCATGATTCACCAGGCTTAGAACCGACAAAGGCACAAACACGATTGGCATCTGTAACATTTTGATAATCTGGACCAGATGGTACCAATGTTCCACCACAACTCATGTGTCTTCCATGAAACTCCGCATTAAGCATAGCTTCAAAAGCATATCTTACAGGTAAAATGTAAGAAATCCATTTGAACCAGGGATGCATAGATGGTAATTGAATCATATATGTCGAATACAATGATATGGAAAGTACCAGAATACCTGCAATTGAATTAGCTTGAGATATGTCGTCACAACCAGCAGATATCATTTCAAATAAACCATTGATTGCTTCAGAGCACATTGTTAAGAACAAATATACAATGAAGAACGAGTGAGCAGTTCTGTTTAGACCTGATAAGAAGTAGATAATGATTAAGAAGCATGTCAAACCTAACATCCTAAATGGAAACCCAGAAATTGTACTTGCCATAGCCTCAGCAGCAGGATGATATAATGAGTAACCCTTATGTTTCTGTAAAATTGGTCTATGCTCGAAACTAATATTAGCTAAACCCATTAACGAATAGTATAGTAAACAGAAATATAAGACACCACCTCTTGAGAATGCACCTGATGTACTTGACGGAGAATTATAATATAATGAACCACACACGAAAGATTGAACAATAGCCGCTATGATATTAATTATAGTTGCGCTTTTATCCCCATAGATTCTTTGAAAACCACGTTGTGTACATAATTTAACTTGTTCCCAAAATGAAACCGTATAATAAGATTTCTTTCTTGCATATTTAGATTTTTCAGCAACCATTGATTTTCTGTAAGTAGCTTCAACTTGATTAACATTTAAATGTTCTTTATATTCTTTAATATCTTGTTTCAATTGATGAAATTCTGGTGAATTCAACCAATATCTCTCGAACTCTTCAGCAGTACGTGGAACTTTGTGTTCAAATCCTGGTTTGATTTGATGAAACCCATTTGGATCAGTGATAGCAGTCAAAAATTCGGCTGTAACTTGTCTTGGTGGACATTCGTAACCCATTTTAGCGAAATATTTTTTAGCGTCATGAATTAAACCGTAATAAATTTGTCTACCTGAATGAATCACAGTAACTTTATCGAAACATTCATAAATATTTTCAGAAACTTGATAAATTGTAACAAAAGCTGTTGATTTTAATAAGTTGGTCATAATACGGATTGCTTTTGCATATTCCAAAGCAGTTGAAGCATCCAGACCTCGTGTTGCATTATCCCAACAATAAACTGTACCTCTTGCAGCTAATGCTTCAGCAATAGATACACGCTTACGTTCACCACCAGAAACACCTCTTACAAAATCGTTACCAACTTTAGTATGGTAAGTATGTCTCAATCCAAAGATAGTAGCATATAATTCTCTTGTAGATTCGATATATTCACTTCTTGACATATTATTGACTCTATTAGCGGGTGTCTTACAGGCAATTGCAAAATCTAGAGTTTGCTGAACAGTTAAATGTGGGAAATGAACATCTAATTCACCATTGTAAATGACATCCGCTTTATAATTCTTCATCATAATATCTTGCGAGATCCCATCATATGATACTTCACCTTGAGTACCACCAGCAAATTGATCAATTTCACCCGCTGTAACCTTTAATAATGATGAGCAACCTGCACCTGGTCTACCTAATACCAAAACTATTTCACCAGGTTTAGCTAATCCATTAACATTTTGTAGAATTTGTTTCAGCTTATTTGAATTTTTGGACCTAATACCCTTGTATATAGTATAAGGTAAACATAATATGTCAACAAACGTTGTACCTTCTAAAGCAGAAGAATCTAAACCGGAACAACCGACATCTTCTAAGATAACACCAGCTTTACGAATATGAATATTTTGTTCATCAGCATCTCTGACGAAGGAAGCAAATATCTCACGTGCGTCAAAGCCTTCATCTTTAACAGATTTGAAATCAAAAGCACTATCTCTACTAGTATGATTAGATAATTTGTACGCTAATAGTTGTACCTTTGAAGTAACTTCATCAGACATTGTATGATTTTGATATTGCAACGAAATAGCGTCTCCATCGGAATTATTTAACGTTGTCATTGATTTCTTACCCAAAGAATCATCTTCCTTGAAAGATAAGACGTCAGTAACATTATCCATCTTACCGTTCCTTGTAGAACCATTTAGCACTATACTAGATTTGAGAATAGCACCCGATACGAGACCATCTTCCATACGATTATCGCTATCACTTATTTCAGTCATTATTGTATGTATGATAATCAGTATTTTTATTCTAAAAATTGGTAATAAAAAACCATTAGCCACATTTACGAAAATAATTTGAGAAGGCTTTATGTATCATGTTTATATATCGCAAACATATCCACACTTCTCAAAAACTGAGATGCACAAATGCTATAATTATTGTCAATAGGGAAGGGGTACATCATTATTGGTCTTTCTTCTTCTTTACTTCAGCCATGTATAGTTAAATCCGCAATTTTTAATGAAATACACATTGTGTGATTCACTTTTATGAAGGGAGAAGGATGTTTATATTGTAAAAGAGAAGCATATATTATTTAAGATTGATCGACAGATGAGATTTTAGTTTCTTTTTGAGATAATTCTGCTGGCA
>JAXQGP010000328.1:0-11128 GCA_037040125.1 Kazachstania sp. M6911
TGGAATAGAGGATTAAGGAATCATAGACGTTTATTATGGTTATGTATCATTGGTATGTCTGGAATAGAAATTATCCTCAAGGGGAGACGTGGAACATCAAAGAGTTTTATGTCCTCATTTATTGATATCGATGATCCTAATGTTCTTGGTCAATATTTAGAAAGAGTTAAAGATGATATGGAAACTGAGGATTCATTTGTATTAAAATTGCATGAAAATACTTTCAAATATGCTTATTTAGTTGCATTACACCAAAGGATAAGTGATTGTTTCCTGAAATACAACGGAACATTTAAATTAAGTGAAATTAATGATTTAAAGAAGAAAATTGATAATTTTATAAAGAAGGAATTTAGATTAGAATCTCCAGAAGTTAATTTAAAAGATTTAAATGTTAACGGGTCTAATGATGATATTATTAATCAATTATCAATTATAACAACAAAAAATTCTGCTAATTTTCTTTACACCATATTGAGTAAATTAATTATGTTAAGAGTATCATTAGCATTATTGTTCCATTTTGAAAAATGTTGTGCGAGGCAGAAATTAGAGAAAGAACAAAATGATCCAAACGTGACTTCTAACAACGATATTGATTATATGCCATATTATTATCATTATTTGAAAGAGTGTGTCTGTTATACAGTTGAATTATCCCAATATGTTAGTTTCTTCTATGAGAAAAACAACACCGATTTAATATCACCAATGACAACATATCATATTTCGAAAATTATTCAATTATCGTTGTCATCTATCCTATTAACTTCTTTATCAACTGGCTTAAAGATCCATGTAGCATTAAATGAATTAATGTCCAGTCCAACATCTGTTGTTATCGAGACATCTGAAAAGATTCAATTATTATCCAATTTAGAAGTTCAAATGAGAACTGCATTGTTTGGAACATACAATTTAGTATCTGAAAATTTAAGATTTACATATTATCCAGTATTCAAAATGTTAGTGTTATTTGATGTCTTTATGGTTAAATACAAAAAGGATGAATTATTACCGAATTTTTTCAAAAGTTTAATGGCTAAATTTAATAATGAAAGGTATCAAAGATTATTTGGATTAACATTTAATTTCAAGATATTAAAGGGTAAAAGAATGATTGATGATATTCGGAGTAGGAATTTGATAAGCAGTTGTACTAATGATCAATTGAAAAGTATATTGCAAGAAATACATAATACGCGAATTGAAATCATACCAGAGAAACCAATGGAGACAAATCCAATTAATAGTAATGAATCAAGTACATCAGTGTATGACATTAATAATAATGCGGTAGAAGGACATCCGTTATCACAAATTAATCAAAATGGAGGACAAGTAAAAGGGTTCTATCAAGCTCCAGTGCAGAATTCTCAGACCACAGTAGGTAATGGTAGCATATTGAATACTGGTATTCCAATTGGACCAAATTATTCGAATGGCCAGTTCAATAATTTGTATGATAATGGACAAGTAATATCACAAAATGGTAAGATCCCTAACAATATTAACAACAACTCAAATATGAATACGAATAATAATGGTTACAAATCATACGATGCTAGTCAAATACCAAATCCAATTTCATTAGCTTCTTCAGATACATTAGAATTTGCAAACATATTTGGTGACTCAGATATATTTGGTTACGATTTTTTCTTTGGTGCTGATTGAAAAGAGAGATAGATGTATGTAAGCGAGTAATTGTATTAGTCATAAAATTATTTATAAATTGTAAATATATAATTTAATAGATGAACGATTATTTTTTTTGAGAGAAATGATCGAACCAATAGACTTGATCATAGAAAGCTTTTTCCTTTGCATATTTAACTTGAGGATCAGTTAAATCACCTCTAACAGCAAAGCCATGATTAGTACCACTGAATAAATCCATTTGATATCTAGAACCATTTTCCTTTAATTTATCTTCAGTTAATTTTCTTAAATCTTGTGTGAAAATTGTATCAGTTTCTGCAGCAGATATTAATAATGGGTTCTTACCAATAGCTGCAACTTCTTCAATAGTAACGAAGGAAGGATGAGCAATTGCTGCAGCATTAGCAGTACCAGTGTTTTCATTAATTTGTTGGATTGCATATTTAGCACCGAAACAATAACCAATGACACCTAAGAATTCTGGATTAATTTCTTTCTTAACAGATGCCATATATTTATCAACTAATGGTTTAGTTCTAGCTTCAGTATGGTTACTTAACCATTTCTTAATATCTAAAGTTGCAGATTCATCTACACCAACTGCATCATCGAATAAAATATCCGGGATATAAACTTTGTAACCCTTAGCAGATAATTGATCAGCAATTAATAAAGAGTTGTTGAAATGATTACCGAAATAATCAGTAAATAATACAATTACTTTGTCGTTAGATAATTGTTCACCAATTACATAAGTATCAACACCGAAAAGATCGATATATTTACCCTTTGAGGCACCTTCATGGTAGATACCTTCGAAACAACATTTTTGAGATGGATTAGAAGCCATTGTGAATTGAGATTTTGTATATATATGATTGTAGATCTTTAGCAAACAATCAAGACTATCTAACCTTCACAAAATCAGCTTGCAAACGTTATTCACCCCTTTTATATTAATTTATTTAACCAACTCATCGATATATTTTTCATGATCCCCTTAGAAGTTCCAAAATTGAATAAATATTACGAGGTAGTGTGAATTTCCATTGTTTCGGCCGAACTATATCGGCTCGGAGAAATGCGATGGGAGGAAAATTCGAGTACTACGCGAGTTGTCTGTGAACAAATCACAATACTTTAATTTCCCGAATTTTGCTGACACTGAGAAATTGCCGTACTGCTGCTTAACTCCAGACACAATTTGTTATATCCGAGGAGTTAAGATGAATATAATAGCAATTGCATAGTACTTATTGGCATATGATTAGTAATGATCTGACACTTCTGTTGAAATATGACATCAAGTCATGGTTTAAGTTCAACAGCTGTTTACTCCTAATATATTTGATACGATATGTTTACGGATAAGCCTCTAAAATATTGGAAATGCCACAGAATATACTGTTTGAACTTGACGAGTCAATCAATTGTTAGTTACGACCTCTCGGAGAATGCCGAATCATCAATTACAGTTTGTATCATTTGATGATAGAAACATAGTTAAATATTTTCCATATTAAGTTTCATTAATTTGGAATATCACTTTCAACGGGAACCATCACGTGACTGTATCAGGGTAACCTTCTTTTCGCTTTAAATTTCGGTGGCGTTCAGTAAACTTCTCAAAGAAAATCATAGTGGCAAGTTCTTCCCTCACAGTTTTATAAAACTGGATATTAGATATATAAGAGAACATCATTTATTCGAAATACAAAAAAACGAATACATTTAAAAGCTGTGTAAGGATAATACTGTATAAACGTACTATTCAATTGATCAATTCCCAATTGTTATTTGCATTACCTGATTTTAACCAAAAACAGAAAAAGAAATTGAACTAGCCCTTATTTTTTTCTATTGAACTATTTTGAATAATGACTTCTATTGGTACTGGTTACGATTTATCCAATAGTGTTTTCTCACCAGATGGTAGAAATTTCCAAGTTGAATACGCTGTTAAAGCTGTTGAAAATGGTGCAACCTCGATAGGTATTAAATGCTCAGATGGTGTTGTATTTGCCGTTGAAAAATTAATATCGTCAAAATTATTAGTACCACGTAAAAATGTTAAGATTCAAACAATTGATCGTCATGTCGGTTGTGTTTATTCAGGGATCATTCCAGATGGTAGATATTTAGTTAATAAAGGTAGAGAAGAAGCTGCAAGTTTTAAAAATTTATATAGTAGACCAATTCCAGTTCCTTCTTTAGCTGATCGTATGGGTCAATTCGTCGGTGCACATACTTTATTCAATAGTGTTAGACCATTTGGTGTTACTGCAATCTTTGGTGGTATAGATTCTGATGGTGCTCATTTATATATGTTAGAACCAAGTGGTACATATTGGGGTTATAAAGGTGCCGCTACAGGTAAAGGTAGACAAACTGCAAAAGCAGAATTAGAGAAAATATTAGATAAAGAAACTGAATTAACTACAGAAGAAGCAATTAAACAAGCTGCAAAAGTTATTTATATGGCTCATGAAGATAATAAAGATAAAGATTTTGAATTAGAAATAAGTTGGTGTTCTATTGAAGGTACAAAGGGTTTACATAAATTTGTAACAGGTCAACAATTAGAAGATGCCATCGAATTTGCTAAAAAGGAAACTAGTGTAGCAGACTTTAATGACAGTGATGATGATGAAAATGATAATAATGACGCCAATGTATCTAGTGATGATGAAACCGTCGATAGAGATGGAGACATAAATATTGAATAGATCAAATAGGGAAAAGCCTTAATTAAGAACTGCAAATATTTAACTGTACGTACGTATATTAGATTCACATTTTAATCAACATAAATAATAAGAAACATCAATAGTAAAGTTACTAGCTAGCATTGTTTACCATGTTGTATAGTATTCTACTACTGTATATATATATCGATAGTCTCGAGCAAACCATTGGGATGATTCGTCTTGTTCGGGTTTTAATTAAATAATTTTATGTACCTGAGAACGTTACCCTTAAGATCCATTTTTTTTTTTCTTGAAAAATTTTTCACTCGCGAACACCAAAAATTATTGTTCATCGTTGTCCATCGCTGGATTAGACATGCAAATACACATCTCAGCACAAGATTATTTAAAAAAAGGTATAGTATTTATTAATGTTAAATACTAAAATCGCAATAAGAAACCAATACAATCAATATTTAAAATGGCTGATACTCAATTTGAAGATATCAAATTAGAAGATATTCCTGTCGATGACATCGATTTCTCTGATTTAGAGAAAGAATACCAATTAGAAGATGAATTCTCTTTTGATCAATATATCGTTGTTACTGGTGCTCCAGTTATCCCAGGTTCTAAGGTTCCAGTTTTACAAAAAGCTTTAACTGGTTTATTCTCCAAGGCCGGTAAGGTTGTTAACATGGAATTCCCAATCGATGAAGAAACTAAGAAATCCAAGGGTTTCTTATTTGTTGAATGTGCTACCCCAGAAGATGGTAAGAAGATCATTAAGGCTTACCACGGTAAGAGATTAGATTTGAAACATCGTCTTTTCCTTTACACTATGAAGGATGTTGAAAGATACAATTCTGATTCCTTCGATGCTGAATTTAAGGAACCTGAATTACCAGAATTTGTCTCCTCTGGTTCTATCACTTCTTGGTTACTAGATGAAGAAAACAGAGATCAATTTGTTGTTCAAAATGATAACGACACTACTGTCTTCTGGAACACTAGATTCGAAGAGAAGATTGAAAACTCTGTTGTTGAATCCAGAAAGAACTGGTCTTCTAACTATGTTAGATTCTCTCCAAAAGGTAGTTACTTATTCTCTTACCATCCACAAGGTGTTACTGCTTGGGGTGGTTCTAACTTTGACTGTCTAAGAAGATTCTACCATCCAAATGTTAGAACTTCTTCTGTGTCTCCAAATGAAAAGTTTTTAGTTACTTTCTCATCTGATCCAATTGTTTTAACTGAAGATCCAGAATCTCCATTCACTTTAAAGAATGAAGGTCATCAAGTTTGTATTTGGGATATTGCATCTGGTTTATTATGTGCTACTTTCCCATTCGTTAAGGGTCCAAATGTTACATGGCCATTAGTTAGATGGTCATTCAATGATAAATATTGTGCTCGTATGGTTGGTGACAATTTAGTTGTTCATGATGCTACTCAAAATTTCCAAACTTTAGCCTCTAAGGGCTTGAAAGTTTCTGGTATTAGTGATTTCTCTTTTGCTCCAACTGGTGTTGAAGTTGCTCCATTTAGAAAGGGTGATGAACCATCTGTTTTATTAGCTTATTGGACTCCTGAAACTAATAATATGTCTTGTAAAGCTAGTGTTGTTGAAGTTCCACGTGGTAGAGTATTGAAAACTGTTAATTTTGTTCAAGTTTCTAATGTTACTTTCCACTGGCAAAATAAATCAGAATATTTGGCTTTCAATGTTACTAGACATACTAAATCTGGTAAGACCAAATTTTCTAATTTAGATATTTGTCGTTTAACTGAAAAGGATATTCCAGTTGAAAAGATTGAATTTAAAGAACGTGTCTTTGAAGTTGAATGGGAAAATAATGGCAATAGATTTATTACAATTGCTATTGATGATGAAGCTGATGATGGTAATCCATCTATTCCAAGAAATGTTGTTTCCTTTTTCGCTCCAGAAAAGGATAAGAATAATAAGAATGGTAATTCTGTTAGTAAATGGAAGATTGCAGCTAAATTAACTGATAAATTTTTCAATACTGTTTCATGGTCACCAGCTGGCAGATTTGTTATTGTTAGTTCAATTATTAAACCAAATATGCGTAAATGTGAATTAGTATTTTACGATATGGATTATGCTGGTGAAAAGAATATTAATGATGTTCAAGATGTTGAAGCTTCAATTAAAGAATTATCTGATATTACTAATGCTAATTTCACTGATTTAACTTGGGATCCATCTGGACGTTTTGCTTGTGGTTGGTCAAGTGCATTAAAACATAAAGTTGATAATGGTTTCAAGATTTATGATGTTTCTGGTGCTTTAATTAAAGAAGAAGATGTCCCAAATTTCAGAAACTTTATTTGGAGACCAAGACCAGAATCCAAATTATCTAATGCTGAAAAGAAGAAGGTTAAAAAGAATTTGAAAGAATGGTCTGCACAATTTAGTGAACAAGATCATATGGCTGCTGATACTGCCGTTAGAGATTTAATCTTGAAACAACGTTCTATGTTAAGTGAATGGACTCAATACAGAAATGAATCTTGTACTAAGACTGAAGAACAATTTGGTTCCAAGACCTTTGATATTTTACCAGCTGATTCTGAAGAAGATTATACTGTTGTTGAAGAATTCAAAGAAGAAGTTGTCTCTGAAACTTCTGAAAAGGTTACTGAATAATTGATATAAGTATCTATCTATCTATCTATATATATATGTACATATAATAATAATAATAAATTAAAGAATATACAATTTGAGAAGGTAATAGTTGATGAAATACCAACATTGTGGCATTGACACTATCTAACAAGATCATATGATTTGACGATAAATTCACAAGATATTATGTCACAATTGAAGAAAGCAAAAAAACAACAACAACCAATTTGTTTGAGATCATTGTTCCTTAAGTTGCTTCATCCCCTGCATTGTTCGGTGTAATAGTTTCCTTCAGATACATTTTAAATATCGACGGCTTTCCTTAATTCTGTATAATGTAAGTTGCTGTTATGAAGCAATACTCGTCATTGTCTTGAGAGCAACTTCTCTGCTTTCCCACGCCAGGAACATGCACATCCCACGTTTTTTCGGAACGAAATAACACCGATTTTTTTGTACGTACGTATCACGTCTTCTTTGGGAGTCTCCGGAACCCCCACGTTTTTGGATACAAACATTAAAAAAAAATGAAAATTATAGAGAGATAGAGAGAAAAAAAAGTGAGGGTTCACGTGATCCGTACAAAACGATATTCCAAGTAGAACGAAAAGGCAATGCCTGTGATTTCCTAAAAGAGAAATAAGAAACAACAGATGCCCACACCTTTTCTTCAACGAGATGCACAGACTGTGTCGCACGGCACGGACACCCTGTTGGGCCCCCAAAAGGTCATCTTCTCATAGATTCCCGCAGAGTCGGTGGTACTGCTTTGTTGAACAAAAAAAAAAATATTTGCCACGAGCTTCTGCGTCCCTTTCTCTGTTAGCACATCCCTGACAACGACAGTTTCAAAGCACACTTCAAAGGCGATCCCATACTTCTACACCAGTTTCACTGTAACTGCCACAAAAACCGGCAGAAGAAGCGTATTCCTTTCTCTTTGGGCAGGAATTGTGTCCCTTTCTACGGCGAGGAAACTGGCCGACAGAGCAAAAAGCAAAAAGCAATAAAAAACGAGAAGAAAAAAGAAACGAGTGCTCCCAATATCGCACAGAAATTTTTCACTTGGCTCTTTCTCACTGTAAATTTTAGCCATTTGTTCAAGAACGAACAGAGAAAATCACAATAACAAGTAACTAACCAATTTCCATGACGATAGCAAACAATACAGAACAGACTAAGAGACTGAGAAGTATAAGTTCTAGTCAATTTAACAACAAGGATCAAGAATAGTTAGTATGTGATATTTTG
Organism: Kazachstania sp. M6911; assembly: GCA_037040125.1. Lineage (NCBI taxonomy): Eukaryota > Fungi > Ascomycota > Saccharomycetes > Saccharomycetales > Saccharomycetaceae > Kazachstania > Kazachstania sp. M6911. The sequence continues at coordinate 8,257 of JAXQGP010000328.1, forward strand.
ATCCAATTCATTCAACTTCAGCTCGAATCAATCAATTCATTGTCCCTTCAACTGACTGAAATTGTTCAAATGTTAATATGAATTCTTTAAAATAGTCGAATCCTTCTAATCATAGTCTTTATTTCTGTGTAAAAAATTTATAATAATACACAATTGAGGGGCCGAATTTAATCAAGACTGCAGTTGCATTATATTATACTGTGGAAATTTCGTTATTAACTACTTTATACATTTTTTTCCTAATTTAAATTTTGCTTGCTTCGATATTTAATTAATTTTTTTTTTAAAGGAACTTTATTGATTAATTGTGTTTCCCTTGACAACTTCTTGATCCTTTATATAATATAACTCAATTTATATTCAGATTCTTTTCAATCAATTGATAAAGATTGAATAATCAAGGCAAATTAACTACATAAGGCCCTGAAACACATTTATTATTTTACTGTGTTTTTTTGACTTTTGTATTTGGCAAATCATTCGAAGAAGCAAGAAAAACAAGAAACAAGAAAAACTTTTATATTTTTTTTTTTTTTGAAATTTTTATAAAGCAACAAAGTATAAAATACATTGATATTATAACTGTTATCCCTCCAAAAGCATTATCTCAGATACTCCATAACTACAAGACAGCAAGGGGACATCTATATAACGATATGTCGACATTATTTTTAATTGGTAATCCTGATATTACAGGAATTACAACAGAGACGAATTTTAATGAAGATTTTAATAATGTATTAAAAATTTTAAATGAATCAAATTGTGGGAAAATTTTTGAAAGAAGATTAGTTTTACCTGATTTAGATTCATTATTTTTAAAAATTTATTCAGATAGATTATTACCATTACCAAATAAATATAATTATGAAACAGGTATTGCATTAATTATTTATAATTCTGATAAAATTATACCACAAATGAATATACGGCAATTGAATAAAATTTTTAAACAATTTTTTGCAACTTTAAATATTGCATTAATTGATATTAATGATTCAATTAATGATGATAAAATTTTAAAACAATTAAATGATATTAATAATGATTTACAAATTACAAAAAATCGTGTATTGAAAATGAATCATTGGATGAATCATTCAGAGAAAACATGTTCATCAAATATTTATTCAATGATGAGACAATTTAATACATATAATGATTCTACAATTGATTCAAATGAAATAATACCAAGAATAATTAGAAATATTAATTTTGAGAAATTAATTCAAGATCATGATAATATTAATAATAATAATAATGAAATTAAATATATTAAATTATTGTCAAATTGGGAATTTTCTGCATTAAATTTAACAACTGTTGAATTAATTCAATGTGGTTTTTATTTAATTAAAAAATTATCGAATGAATCAAATATTTTAATTACAAATAATAAATTATATTTATTTTTAATTACAATTGAATTATCATATCATCAAATTAATAAATTTCATAATTTTAGACATTGTATTGATGTTATGCAAGCATGTTGGCAAATTTGTGAATATATTTGTCCTAATGATAAAATAACAAAACTTTTATTAGCGTTAGCTGCAACAGGTCATGATATTGGTCACCCAGGTACAAATAATTCATTATTTAAAAATTCACAAAATGAATTAACTCGTAATTCATCAATTTTAGAATCATTTCATTATAATATTTTCAATCATTTATTAGGTATTCATTGGAATAAAATAAATTCATCGAATAATAATATTATTGAAAATAGTATTTTAGCAACAGATATGAGTTTACATTCAAATTATATTAAATTATTAACAGAGAAAAAAACCCGTGAAGAATTTACATTAATTGAATTAATTAGTATAATTATTAAAGCAGCAGATATTTCAAATGTAACAAGACCATTAATAATAAGTGCAAAATGGGCATTATTAATTACACTTGAATTTAATGATTGTTCACTTTTACAAAAATTTTATGAAAATGAAAAAAATTCAAATGATGATATTAATTGTTTTGATTTATTGACAAAAATACCAAATAACGAACATTTAATTAAATCTGATAATATTGATATGGATACAGAGATTAAAATTTTCAATATTTTAAATGAATCAAAATTTAATGTTGATAATTTAATTAATGAATATTCAATGATACCAAAGGGACAAATTTTTTTCATTGATACATTTGCATTTGAATTTTTCCAAAAATTATCAGAAATTTTCCCTGAATTAAATTTTTTAGTTGAAACAATAATTGAGAATAAAAAATATTGGGAAAGTAAAATTGATAATTAATTAATAAAAGGATGTAAACTGTATATATATAAATATATATATAAATATGTATAAACATTTTTTTTTTTCAATTATTTGATCTAATAAATGCTTTTTGATCAATTTCACCTAAATTTTTCAAATCTTTAACAATTGTAAATGCTTTTAATAATTTTCTTCTTGCACCTAATGCTACAACACCTTTGTTATTTAAAAAATCATCATTTAATTCAATTAAATCTTCCCAATAATAATCTTTTAAAATTGTTGAATATTTATGTAATCTTAAAGATTTTAACCACATTGGTATATCTAATAATAAACTTGGATCTGTTAAATTCTTGGGATTCATTGAAGTATTATTACTAGTAGTTGTTAATGATTTTTTATGTTGTAAATTTGAATTTGATAAATTATCATCAGTATGTCTATGTTTATTTTGATGAGCTTTAGTAAATGAATAAAAATTATTATATGAATGTAAACCTGTTGATTGATAACTATACGGTTGTTGATATTGTGAATCTGAATAAACTTTCCGATTGTTTAATGATCTATGATAAGATACGTGATTTTGATTTTGATTTTGATTTTGATTTTGATTTTGATTTTGATTTTGATTT
>JAXQGP010000328.1:11150-36082 GCA_037040125.1 Kazachstania sp. M6911
TGATTTTGATTTTGATTTTGATTTTGATTTTGATTTTGATTTTGATTTTGATTTTGATTTTGATTTTGATTTTGATTTTGATTTTGATTTTGATTTTGATTTTGATTTTGATATTGATTTGGTGATGTACTGATATTCTTCTCCGAAGTAGTATAATTTGAATGATTATGAATGTTTAAATGACGATTATTGCCACTGTTTGAATTCTCATTTCTTAAAGAGGATGAAATCATACTATTAATATCATTTGTCTGTTGTTGAAATTGATAACTTGATGGATCAGCAGATTTTGGTCTTTGTTGTAATAATCTAGCTTGTTGTTGTTGTTGTTCTAGGATAGGTTGAGGAGACCAAGGATGATAAATTGAATCAGATGTAGTACGATTATTTGATAAATTTAATTCGTTTAATAAAGGTACAGATAAAGGAGATGTAATAATTGGTGGTTGTGGTGGTGAGGATAAATAACCTGAATTTGTTAAACTATCTAATTTTAATTTTGTATATTGTAAAACATCATCTTTTAAGATTGAAATAATATTATCCATTACCATATTTTGTTGAGCACTTGACATATTAGTTAACCATTTACAAATATTATTAATATCTTGAGTTAAATTAATCAAACCGTTGTTGTTGTTGTTATTTGAGACAGAACCAGCTGTCATCATATTATTGTTGTTGTTGTTGTTATGAATGTTTATATTATGTGAGTTATTATCATTAGAGTTAGAAGTATTGCTATTTGTATTATTATTATTATTAATTAAATGTGAATTTATTATGCTTTGATTTGAATTATTAGTGTCATCTATCAAAGTATTACTAATATTTGAAATATTTGTATGAGTGTTCCCATTATTATTATTCTTGTTATTATTAATAATATTTAAATTATTAAAAGCATTTGATAAATTATTAATATTATTGTTATTTGTTGTTGTTGTTATTGGTGTTGGTGTTGAAGTTGAAGATAATTGTGGAGATAACAATACAGCACCCGGATGAATAGATCTTGCTACACCATACGGTGAATTAAAATCTTCATAAGTTCCCATTTTTCTTTCTTTCTATAATAACAATGCTAATGTGGATATTTCTTCTTGTAAGTACCTGCTTTCTTTTCTCTTGTAAACACTATCTTAGAACACAGTTCTGTTGATATATCAATACACTTCTATAACTCTGTATATATAACAATAATATATGCTAACTTTGTAGAGAAACAAGACACCTAATCCTGCCTGTGTATACATATACCCATCTGTATATTCTTCCACCGTTCTCCTTATATACCGACGACGATGCATGTGAGCGAAAACTGGAAAGTGGAAAGACCAGCGAAAATTTCTTCCGTCGACAGCTGCTGGGCGGCACTGAACAGCACGCAGCACTGGCCGTGTCGCGAACAGCTGTCCACTCGCGCGGTTGGTGCGGAAATTGAAGTGGCAACGGACAATGGCACAGACGTGTGACACAGACATCCACGTACAGAGGCGGTGTTGATCGAATCACACACACACCAATTACGGTTGCGATTATCGTTACGTACGGCACACACTCACGTGCCACTGCGCACACACAAACACATTGTACTTGTCGTTTGCTACGAAGCGTGTGTCTTGCCATTGGCCCTGCTGACGGACAGCTGCAACAGCTGGGCGGCTATATCCTGTGGGAGTCTGCTCCCGCCGCGTATATTATCATATTTACATGTACTTACAAGGAATACATACGCGTGTGGGCACTGCTGCCGTGCAGCGCTACCGTGCAGCGCTGCATCTATTGATGCTTGTGCATTGTACCGTTCACAAAGCACTCGTGTCCCCGGCTGCTACTCACTTGGATTCGGTTGTGTTTGCATCTGTGCCAGCGGTATCATTATTGCTATGATTGCCACTTGTCGTAGTTGCAGTCGCAGTTGCAGTTGCCGTTGCCACCCTCGGTACAATATCAATTAAGAAATCAAACATGTCACTTTGTTTCAATGCTTCTGCAATATCAGCTTTTTGTAAAGTTCTTCTTTTATTCTTCTCTGATATACACCATGCTCTCATTGTTAATTCTGTAATAAAAATTTCACAAGCTTTAGCAAAAATTATTGGGGCTTCTGCACTGATCATTCTAACTTCTTCGTCTGTCTTCATCACTTTCCTAATTCGAGCAAATGGTAATGAATGTGATTTAAAATCATCTTTATATTCTGATCCTGGTTCATTGGTTTGTTCTATTTCATTAATTAATTCTTGCCAATATTGTATCATTATCTCTCTATAATGTCCCGTTAATCCTTGGCCAACATTTCTAAATACATCAAATTCTTCATTCATTTCATCTTCACCAATTCCATTAATTTCATCAATATCTTTATGACTATTACTACTTGATTGTGGTGGTGAATTACCAGATGACGGTTCATTAGCATGACCCATTTGATTTATTTGTTCTAATTGTTCTCTATTACTTTCTTCCATTTCTTTGATCGAGTTCAGCAGTTTGGTTAAGTTTCACCCCTTTGTCAATCTAACTTATCTTATCTTATATATATTTCTGTTTCGTTTTCGTTTTCGTTTTCGTTTTTCTTATTATCGCCTCGCTCTCAGCTATATATATATATATATATATATATATACAAAAAATATATCAATTTATACATGAATCCCTTATTTCACCAACTAAACTATTCATATCTCGAACATAAAAGGCAAAATTGCAATTGCATTACCCCTCTCACAATGAAACAATTCCAATCATTTGGTACAACAGAAAATGCAATGTTACCAAATAAACATAGAAGACAACAACCAACAGAAATGTACGCCGAACCTGAAAATTTCTTAGAGATCGAAGTAATTAATCCTCAAACACATAGAAATTTATCTGGAACAGAATCATCTTCGGAATTATTTACAGATTATGAAATTGTTTGTAGAACTAATTTACCCTCATTTGGTTCACATTCAACGGTAATTAAAACACGTAGAAGATATTCGGATTTCGAATTTTTCAAAAAATGTTTAATTAAAGAAATAGCTTTAGCTAATCATCCACCAGTAACAATATCCAGTTTACCAGGTAAGATTATTTTGGGGAATAGATTTAGTGATGAATTAATCGAAGAAAGAAGAAAAGGTTTAAATAAATGGTTACAAAATATCGCGGGTCATCCGTTATTACAATCAAGTTCTCACGTACTTGTTAGATTCATTAAAGATCCTAAATTCATGGGTTAATTGAACCGTATCTCCCCCATCTCACTACTTTGCATCACTTTTAATTCATTCATATATATCATTTTTTATGTATTTCATTCGCCTTTAACACGTAATACGGAATTTTCAATATTTTGAAAAATTTATACATACGTACTCACAATTACTTACATAAAACACAGGCATATATACAGATCTACAAGATACTGCTAAGCTTAACCAAAGGTATCATCGCTGTGGATATTTTGAGTCGAGGTAAAAATGCTGGTAAAGAAATCAACTTTGTTATCTGTTGATGCATTCTCAAAAGCTGAAGAAGATGTTAGAATTAGAACTAAAACAGGTGCATTAATTACATTAAGTTGTTTCATAATTACAGCAATTTTGATAATTAATGAATGGTTTCAATTCAATTCAATTGTTACAAGACCAACATTAGTAATGGATCGTGAAAGAAATGATAAATTGGAATTAAATTTAGATATTAGTTTCCCACATATTTCATGTGATATCTTAAATTTTGATATTATTGATGATTCTGGGTATCTTCAATATGATGATGAAATGATTTCAGAAAGAGGATTCGTCAAAATTAGATTGGATCAATCAGGTAACGAAATTGAAACAATGGATTATAAATTAAAGGATCAATTACAACAATATCCAAGTGATGATGAAAATTATTGTGGTTCTTGTTATAATGCTTTAGATCAAAGTCATAATAATGATGAAGGGAAACAATTAAAGGATAGAGTTTGTTGTCAAACTTGTGAAGATGTTAGACAAGCGTATTATAGAAAAGGTTGGACAATCTTCGATGGGAAATCAATTGAACAATGTGAACGTGAAGGTTATATTGAAAGAATTAAAACACATATTAATGAAGGTTGTCGTGTTAAAGGTACTACTTTATTAAATAGAATTAGTGGTAATATTCATTTTGTTCCTGGTGAAGGTTTCCAAAATGATAGAGGTCATTATCATGATACTCATTATTATGATATTCAAACTCAATTAAATTTCGATCATATTATTAATCATTTAAGTTTTGGTAAACCGGTTCAAAATAAACAAGAAAGTTTAAGAAGTTTAAAATTAGAAACAAATCCATTAGATGGTAAACAAGTATTAAGACATCATGATACTCATTCTCATGTTTTCACATATTATACTAAAATTGTACCAACAAGATATGAATATATGGATGGAATCATTGTAGAAACTGCACAATTTTCAACTAAATTTCAAGAAAAACCAATTAATGGTGGTAAAGCTTATGATGATCCAAATGTTAAATTTCAAAGAGGTGGTATACCAGGTTTATTTATTATGTTAGATATGTCACCATTAAAAGTTATTAATAAAGAACAACATGCAATTTCTTGGTCAGGTTTCTTATTAAATTGTATTACAAGTATAGGTGGTATCCTTGCTGTTGGTACAATCTTAGATAAAATAATGTACAAGACACAAAGAACTTTCTTTAAAAAATCAAATGGTAGTAAAAAAGAATGAACCTTATAGGTGAAACTTCAATAAAAGCAACAATAAAAAAAAGTTATTTTAGAATATATATTTAACAATATAAACTTTTCTGTTTGTATATGGTATAATAAATAAATAATTAAGCATGAAATAAATATTAATGTAAACTTAAAGTCACAATATCATGCATGCTAATGACATTAAGTAATAGTATATTTTGGACCATCACCACCTTCTGGTACAGTCCAATTAATTTGTTGTGTTGGTGATTTAATATCACATGTTTTACAATGAATACAATTTTGTGAATTGATCTTAAATTTAACACCAAATTTTGATGTTTCATCCTTAACAAATTCATAAACACCTGCAGGACAGAATTTTTGTTCAATACCTTTATAAACAGGATACGTCTCTTCCGTAAATTTTTCTAAATCTTGATCTTTACCAATACGTAAATGACATTGTTCATTATCATCATGATAAGTACCTGTTCTTGAAACAGATGTCAAGATATCAAATGATAATACACCATCTGGTTTTGGATAATTTTTAGGTTTGAAGTTGCTTGCAGGTTTGGTTACAACTGCATCCCCTTTACCAAAATTGAAGGTCCATGGAGCTTTACCCTTTAATAATAAAGTATCAATACCAGAATACATCATACCACCGAATAAACCAGCTTTAGTATTAAAAGATGGACGTACATTACGTACTTGGTATAATTCATCATAAACCCATGATTTCATCAATGCCTTTTCATACGATTCAATATTTAACAAAGGTTCCTGCGATATATCTATATTATCTTCACCTTTCTCCTCAACCAGGGATTCAAAAGTTGGTAATTTACTAATCTCATTGTAACAACTTTCAGCAGCTAACATAGCACTCTTCATAGCTGTATGAGTCCCTTTAATCTTTGGTACATTCATAAAACCAGCTGAAGCACCAATAATTACACCACCAGGGAAATTCAGTTTAGGAATTGCTTGTAAACCACCTTCATTTAATGCACGAGCACCATATGCAATACATTTCCCGCCTTCTAAAACTTTTGAATAGAATGGATGATGTTTCAACTTTTGAAATTCTTGATATGGGGAAACGTAAGGATTCTCATAATCAAGACCAACAACAAGACCTACAGAGACTAAATTTTCACCGAAATGATATTGGAAACCACCACCATATAGATCTTTACTTAATGGATACCCCATTGTATGTGCAACCATCCCCTTTTTAAAATTCTCAGGTTTAACTTCCCAAACTTCTTTAAGACCAAGACCATATGATTGATTATTTTTGCCATCTCTTAAATTAAATTTGTTAATAATTTGTTTGGTAATAGAACCGTGACAACCTTCAGCAAGTACAATTTGTTTTGAATGAAATTCTAAACCTCTTTCAAACGAATCCTTTGGTTTACCATTTTTGTCGATCCCTAGATCCTTTGTTGCGACACCAATGATACCTGTCTTATCCCTGTTGTAAATGATATCAGACACACTGACACCGGTATATAATTCAACACCTAATTCTTCAGCTTTTTCACCTAACCATCTAACAACAGAACTTAAGGAACCGACATAATTCTTACCTTTATTAATTAAACCTGGAGTTAATGGTAATGGAATTGATGAAGATGGAGTCAGTAATTTAAATTGATCACCTGTTACAGAATCTAACATAACCCCATTTTCTTTCTTATTAGCAAGACAATCTTCTTTAAAATTTGGAAATAATTCTAACATGGAACGAGGTTCTAAAATCATACCAGATAAAGTATGTGAACCTAAATCACCAGCTTTCTCTAATACCACAACACGGTATTTATTCTCTTTATCTAATTGTTTAAATTTAATAGCGGCAGTTAATCCTGCTGGACCACCACCTACGATACATAAATCAACAAAATCTTTCACTCTAGGTATCGATGAGATACTACTCATATACCTTCTTAACGTTAATAATTTCATAGTTTTTTGAATATATATATTTTGATATTGTACCCTTAATAAATAACTATTGACATGGATGGGTTTAAACAATATTTGTACTGTCTTCTATATTTTATGCAAAACGGTCTAAGAAAATATAGTCTTATATAACTACAGATCCAGATTTACTTTGTTTATATGGTTCTCCTCACTGGATGTAATACATTCTCTCATGACTATTTCATTTGCGAATTGTCCTTGTTCAGTTTCTTCACCAGGCGATGAGTGGAAAATTCGGTAGTGCTGATCTGATTCTGCTGCAAGATTCGGAGCCGACATTGTGAGAGTGTCAAAGCAAACCGAACAACAGAACTTCAAAGGGAAGAGTCAAAAAAATATTTATCAAGTCATAAAATAATTATTAATAAATTGATTTTAATGAAGCAGAATTGGGTTATTGTATTGGTAATGATGTATAAAATGTATATATGTGAGAGAAGTAGTGAATTCATTATTCTATTTAGTATTTAGTAAAATTATTCCAAGAATCTATTACAATCTTAGATTAAAATACTATCAAGTTCCTCTAAACTTATGGATTCTGGAGATTGAATATCCTTAGTTAAGAAACCTTCTCTGATAATCTTTAACCAGGCATTATAGTCTGATAAATTCTCATCGGAGCCACCATCAGAATCTGTCTTTGGTGTTGAAGGTGATTGATGGAACATTGAACCTAAACTGTTACTACTTTTATGCAGAATGTGGTTAGACATATTTGACCTTGAACCAGAATTTGGTAACAACTTTGATATTCTTGGTGTAGCTGCAACAGCTGTTACATAAGTAGATGATGTTTTATTAGATGGAATAGGAACACCTATAACAGATGATGAACTACCATCCAATAAAGTTGGAGTCATAGTAGTAGAATTAGAACCCGAACTGTTGAAACCATTAGTAGAAGCATTCAATTTTTGTTTCTTGTTTTGTGGTGTGGTCATATTTCTATTGTTATAAATTGCAGAATTACTATCACCTTTCATATTTTCATTACTCCTTTTCTTCGAATCATTAGTGTCTGTTTTTTGTTTTGTCATAAGGTCATTAGTTTTTTGTTTTGAATTTTTTTTCTTGTTATTTGTTTTATTGTTATTGTTCTCACTGCTTATTTCAGTAGCTTTACTTGGTGTATTTTGATTTAGTGTTACAGACACAGGGGATGAAGAATATGGAATATTAAAACCAGGACTTAAAGAAAACCCTGTATTAATTGAGGACATACTGATATTTTTCTGATTTATCAAGTTATCCATTGTTTGTAGACCATTAGATGTAACAGTCTGGGAATTACCATCAAAGAATAATGGTTCTGATTGTAAAGCACCGACATTTGCAGCTGTAGCTTTGTTTTTGTTATTTTTAGCTGAAGATGAGCCTGATGGTATCGTGAAAGTTTGTTGTGTAGATGAATTTGAACCCATTTGGGTAGCTTCAGATGCTTCAGCAGCCATTTGTTGCTTTAATTGATCAGTAACTTTCTTAGCATGTTCTTTGTAATCTGGTGCAAGAATACCTCTGTAGACATATAACATTCTTCTTGGGGAAGAGTTTGACCATTCTCTAGAGATAGCGTATTTCATTGTCTTTTCACCTTTCTCTATCTTCTTTACGTAAGCATTTAATTTAGCAGAGATCAAATTTGATAATTTGGTAGACAAATTAGACATTTCTGGATGTTTAGCCAAAAGGAAATCACATAACTGTTTAACAGTTAAACCATTTTGTTCAACATCATTTTCGCATAAAATTACGAAAACGGCAAATAAAACATCATCATTTAAAGGAGCTGTTCTATCCTCAGGAACTGGACGTTCCCCAGTAACAGGAATTAATTTAGAAACTTCCATTAAAGGATTATCCTTCTTGGCTGCAGAAACACTGTCCTTCTTGACTTTAGTGTTATTACCACTAATAGATTGTGTAGAATCCAAGGACACAGTACTATCAGATTTCTTTGGAGTAGTAACTGGAACTGTAGAATTTGGGTTCAAAACAGGATTGATATCAAGTAAATCAACAGTTTCAGAACCTGGGAATGAAGCAACAATATTATTGTTATTAGTTGCTAAATTTCTTGAACTAGAATTTAAATTCAAAGAACTTAATTGAAAGATTGGAGATGTGCTATTATGTAACATCTCATTTTCCATAGTTGGAATTTGCAATGGTCTTGAATTAGTTAAAGCCATAATTACAAAAAGGAAAAAATATTAATATAGCAAAATTTAATAAAATAAATAATTGAAGTAGCAGATTATAATTGATAGCCAAAATATTATCTTTTAAAGAAACTTCAGATTAATATAGTATTATTAATATTGATTCTTTATATGAGGAAAATTAATTAAAATATCCTCCAACTTAAAAGGTAAAAAATTTAAAATTTAAAAATATCTTATTGTTTTCAAAAAAAATAAAAACAGATAAAAAAGAGATAATAAATTGTAAACTTATTATTTTTAAAGGTATAAATAGTAAAATATTCGTTGTTTTATTCTAACTGGTACCCTTATTAAATCAAAAGATAAAATAAAGAACAGTAAATAAATAATAGAAAAAGAAATTCAATGTAAGGCACTAGTTTCCCTTTAAATTAAAGTGTAAATATGAATTAGTGACACTTTTTTTTTTCTTTTCTTTTAATAATGAATTTTTATGTCACCGCTGTGTATTTTTTTTCTGATATACCCTTTAGGGGAGAAGGTAAGAAAAAAAAATAAAAGACGGAGTTTTAACAAACGAGATAGTTATTGAAATTAGTAGAGTATTGAAGATGACAGTAATCGTAACTTGTCAGTCTAGATATCAAACAGTACTAATTAAGTAATAAAAAAAAAATAGCTGGGTATCAGGGTTATATGTAAATAACTTTCCTGATAATTTTTGGTCTTAACACAAAGGTTAGTGTGGTTTGTGAAAAAGAGTATATTTCTTAACTTTTTATAAGCTACTTATTAAGAAATGATTCAAGATGCGGTAATACTAAGAGACGTAGTTCCTTTTCAAAAAACTTTTAAAAGTGAAAGTAATTAGTTTAAACAAGCCAATAGATAGAAATTTTGGTTTTAATTTCCCGGAGAGAAGGGTAACTTGCACAAATGACAACCTACAAAAGGTCATCTCACAGCCAAAATGCCTAGCCTAAACAGCAACGATAGTGACAGTAATCATGATCGCTCGTCCTATTTTGGTTCTAACTCATTGCATCAATCCTGGTAAACTAGGGTCATCTGAATAATAAACTTTCAGAAATTTCGCTAAATTTTTCAATTTTGCGTCTGTACTAGTAAGCGATGCGCGCGCCCGAAATTATATAAAATACCGTTTCGGCAAAAATTGAACAAATCAGAAAAAAATGAAATTTCAAAAATTCAAACATCCGGACATCCTGCGCATCGTCACAAAAAAGGTAAAAAATGAAAGATGACATTTTCCGCCGGAGGGAAAAATTCTCGAGAACCACGTTCGTGGGTGGCGAAAAAGAAATCCATGTAAACCGAGCAACTATGATTATGATCTACGTATATTGGTCATCAGATTAAAAAAACAGTCAAATACACATTGAATCGACCGCTATTCATAGTAGAAAATGTATAACTAATGTGTATTATAGCTCTAAGATAATCTTTAATGTAATAATATTAATATTAATCTTTAAAAAGTTCTAATATACTATAACTAGATAATAGGGTAGTAAACCAGAATAATCTTGCTATTTTAAAGCTTGGGTTTCTTGTACTTTGTCTTTGTATTGTAACATATACTAATGTTGCTAACTATTCATATCAATTAACAAAATCTTAAGTTTGCTTATTTGAGAAGTATTGAAATGAAATTATTAAACAAATATTACCATCACTCTTTATATATATTTCTCAAATGGAAACTTACCTAATAAAAGATTTCAGTGAGAAAAAAAAATAAGGAAAAATCATTGTAGTCTTTCTCCACTACCATACTCCCATAGACAGAGACAGCTTCGTTGAGAAGTGCCACTAACAAAACTTAAGACAATCGCCAAAATTTTCATATTTTTGCACTGTCGGCTCTAACAAAATGAAAAATTTTCACCTTTATTGAAAACTTTTCCTAACACGAAATGCAGCCTTTCTTTGATCGAATTCTTTTTCTTCTTCTTTGTGGTGGTGAAAAAAAAAATTGCAACCATACATTTTAAAAATTTCATTGAGCGAAGGAAGTTGAACCCCTCTTTCAGTAAATTTCTTTTCATTTAAAATACGTTTACAGTAACAACAGCCGTCAACTTGCGACAACTGCAACAAAATAGTATCAAATACTGTTCTTTAATTTGCAATCAATTTTCTGTCAAAGTGAAGCATAACAATAGCCAGAGATTTGTTCAAACTTTGTTAAACAATTGAAACAAGTCCCATTAAAAATATGCTAGAACAAACATGCCTAAGAAATTCCCTAGTATTTTTGTCTAACGATGACCGTAGTACTGAATTATCCTGTAGTTTCAAAAGTGTCGACGTGGAGCAAGAAACAAAGATATTGCTTCTGCACTGAGAATGGCAGAAGGAATAAGAAATTGCATACTCAGTGCAACAGGTTCTTAACTTTTTGTGCTCGCAGTATATTGCAGTGCCACTTCATCAAACCTGTACTAGGATGTTTTCTTCAGCAGAAACATATCCAGTATAAGGACGTGCTCCACTTACTACGTGACGTTACCTGGAATTGCTACTCCCGGAATTCTTATAGGAAAACCAAGAGAAATTTGAAAAAAATTATATAAGAAAACCTTTCGTGAAGAGACATTCCCGTACAACTACTCCAGAATAGTCCATAGTTACGAGCATCTCTAACAAAAGCAAATTTTCTCCAAACAATCAATTGAGGAACCATTAAAATTTGAAAAGCAACAGGAAAGATTACTGCGGCGCTTCGGAGACAACGCCCATTTTTTCTGGCTGAGTTAATCCAGTCATCGATGTAAAAATAAATTTTAGAGATTTTCGTGAAATACCATCTTTGGCACATTTCTTTTTTTGCCCCTTCGAATCAATTTTTTGCCGAATTTTATTTTTTTTTTAACTCTGCCTCTGAACTGCTCCTATTTTTTTTTAACTTCTTTCGCTCCGCGAACATTAAACAGAAGAAATTTAACTTAGCAGAAAACGGTAAAGGGTTCGAAAAAAAAGAACGAAACGATAATTTGAAATTAAGGGTACCCCCTAAAAATAGCCGCCGAACACTATTCGTGCATAGTGATGTTCTATTAATAAATTTCAGAATTACTAGAAACAGTAAAAATTACTTATTTCCTTGATCACTCGAGAATTTTTACAACAGTTTCCCACGGCAATATAAATTTTAGCCTCTTTTTTTCAATATAATTTTCTCTCTATCAGATGAATTACAGAATTTATAAGCGTATAGATAATTTTTTAATGATCTTGCATCATTAAAATGAGTAATTGTAATAAAACTTTTATAATTTTTTTTAATGTATTTAATTATATGTTTCTTAAAATTGTATGTACGGGAGTGTATTATGTAATAATAAAAAAAATTTATATTTGCATATGTAATTTTTTCTTTTTCTTTTTTTTGTTTTATTTTATTTTATTTCATTTACAGACTCGTTTGAAATCATTAGTATTCGTATCAGATACTTCTTCATGATATCTTTTCTTCAAATAGATTGGTGTTGTTGGTGTTAACGGCATAATGACATCTCTACCAGTACCATTCTTTCTCTTTGATTTAATATCTGGAGTAGTTCTATTTGTGGAAGATTGATTATAAGAAGTATCATTATTTGTATTTGAATTTGTTGTATTATTATTTTGAGTTGAACTATTCGTTGAAATTGTACTATTTGATCTTGAATTTAATCTTTCACCATTTTCAATAATTGATGCAATGTAATCATTCATTATTTTTTCTTCTTTAAATCTTTTAATAAATGAAATAAATTTAGTTAATTTATTATCATCATATTTTAATTTAAAACTTGCAGGAATAATTTCATTACCATCAAATACAATATCAAGTAAAGTTTCTTGTTCTTTTGGAATCTTATACCATTGTTTATTTTTTGAAAATTGTTCAATTATTAATGCAATAGTAGTTGTATTTTCAGCTAACTTTGATGTAGTTAATTGATAAGCAATTTCTGGTTTAAATTCACAAAGTTCACAAAGCATAATTGATAAAATTTTAATTTCATTAACATTTAATGTTTTATCAACTAAAGTTAATGTTTTCTTAAATAAAATCATATCAATAAATGAATCAGCAGTTGGTGTATTATTAATTTCCCAATTTAATGATTGTAAAATTTGAAATTCTGTTGCAATAAATTGTTTTGATGTATATTGCATACAACATAAATTTTCTAAAATTTTTGTACTTGGAATATTTTTCTTAACATCAAAAAATTTTGCACTAATCCATAAACAAGTTAAAGCAACTAATTGATAATTTGTATTTTTCAAAATATATCTTGATGTATATCTATCAACAAGATTAAAAGTTTGAAATAAAGTTGATGTTGTTAATGATAATCTTGAATGACAACACATTAAAAATTCAAATATTAAATATCTCATATCTGAATTAATATAAGGTTGTGATTTAAAACAAGATAAATTTTTACCATTTTGATTAATTTTTGTAATTTGTTGATTAGATTTTTCTAAATTATACAAATGTTTTGAAAGTTCTCTATGATATTCTTTAATTGTCTTTTGATGATTCATTAATTCTCTTTTAACTAAATTTGGATTCATTGATTTGGTATAAGAATTTTGTCTTCTAATTTTAGCCATATCATGAAGATTAATTAATTTATCTTGATCGGATAATGAATGAGATTTATTAACAGACATTGAACCGATTTTATTTGAAATATGTGATTTTACAAAAAAAAAAATAATAATAAAGAGAAAGTTTAAAAAGAAATGTGAAACAGCTGCTCTTTTCGTTTATTTTTTCTTGTAATTGAGACTACCTTTTTAAAATAAAATAAAATATTTTTATAAAGTAGATATGCTAAGAGAACAATGTTTGTTCGTTTTTGTTCTTGGTTGTGTGTGTGGTTTTTTTTTATTTTTTATTGATAAATTATAATGAAATAAAAATAAATGCAAAGAATGATAAAGTAAAGTAATTGTCTTTTTATGAAATGTACTTTCAAATCTATATATAATCGTTAAAGATATGAAGTAATAAATTGAGTTTGTGTGTGTTTTCGTTATTAAAAAGGATTACTTTAATGCAATAAACATAAAATTGATGTTAAAGATGAATGCAAAAAATAATTTGTAGCGTAAAAGATGGTTTTTGTATGTGAAGTAAAAGATAAAAAGAAAGTTATAATTTTTTTATTTTCAAATAAGCAGAATTAGAAAAAATATGGAACTTCTTTTTAAAAAAAATATTTTCAAGTTAATAAAAGGATAAAAGTTTGAAATTGTAGATAACGATTTATGTTCATAAATGAGGGATTGCGTTTTTATTGTAACTTCTTAAATGTTAAAACTCTTGAAGTATGATCGTTTTCTTTTTTCAATTAATAAATCCGTTATGCTATAGTGTATAATACTTAACAGAAAATTATCTAATTCAAATACGAATAGAAAGAAAAATGAATGGATGATGGAATTGTAGAAAATATAATTATCTAAATAATGGATGAATATAATAATAAAACCTAACCTAATATAGAATAAAAAATTAAAGGAAAGACAAAATAGATGATGAAATATTTTGGATGGATTTATATCAAAGTTATACAATCAGATCTTTGATCTAATGATTAAAATGTATAATCTACCCTTTTTTAATTTCTCACTTCCACTGAATAAAAAAAAAACTGTTATTAAACCTAAAATAATTGAAACTTATAATTTCTTATTATTATATGGTAATAATGATAATTTAATTCAATTTCATTATAATTTAATAATTAAAATAAATTTCAAATTTAAAAATTAATTTTTAAAAAAGAATATTAATTATCAATTATCAATAACTTATATATTTCAATTAATCATTTATTTATAAATGAATTTCTCATTTTAATTGACTTAATTGAATTTTTCACTTTTGCAGTATATGATATAAAAATTCCATATCATCAACATTAATTGCATTATCGATCAAAGCCTAACAAAAAAAAAGGAATGTGGACACTCACTCAAATCAGTTGAAAGAGGCAGCGACATCATTAAATTGGTAAGTAGGTATATCGATAATATTCTTTTTACTATGTATGTATGTTTGTCGGTAGTAGATTCACAGGAAATAAAATGAAATTCAAGAAAATATGTGTGCAAGAAGGAAGGAATTAGGAATAAGAAAAGCTCAGCCTAATCGAATATAATACTGAATTAAAAAAAGATAAATGATAGTGAATTAAACAATTTTCGAACCACCTCTGCAGTTAAAGTTGAAAAATTTCACTTTGCATAATCTTTTTTTTTTTTTTTACCTAAACAGTAATAAATGAAAAATCACAAAAAGAAAAAAAGATTGCTAGTTAGTGGGAAATTTGCAAGACGTGGAGTGAGAAACAGGTGATAGATTGTAAGACAGAAAAAAAATACCGGGTTAGTCGTATTTTAAAAAAAAATAAAAGATATAGAGTTGTTGTTCCGAAAGAAGAGATAATAGTTTTTTTATGTTCTATTATATTCATGCACGGTTTAACTTCATATTGGGTATTTTCTAACGACAAAAGTACAGTACAATAAAAATAATAATATGGAACTTATAAGAGAAGGAACCCTCATCAATTATCGTTCGCAATCACAAGAATGAATTTTTTAAAGGGGTTGTATAATTATCGTACGAACAAGTCAGACTGTTTCAGCTCACTTACTTTCTGTGCCTATAATTTTATCCCAATGAACCAATAAATGGGTCAAATATGGCCTTGCCCTTATGACCTCTTTTCTCAAATGGGATATTATCTTAATATAACTACTGAAATTATGCTTGGCAACGTGAATAACCTAATTTCTTGTACCAACTTTATAAATTTTATTTTTGATGAAAATTTCAGTAAAAATAATATTGGTGCATTTTTGGAGAGATGTAAGAAAAGTTTTGAAATTACGTTTTAACAACCCTAATATCGTCCCGACTGTTGTTCACTCATTGAATATCACAAACCCTTATCATTTCTTAACTAAATTGGTTGCTGGTAGAGGATCAGTGATGCAAAAAAAATTTGCTTGCAAAAATTTGGTCCATCCCTCCCGAAGTTTGAAAGACAAAAGTGGGAACAGTTAGTTATACGTACATTTCTTAACAAAAAAATATTTGGTGTTTTTTTTTTTTGCTAATGACCTTTTACTATCGTAATTTAATGACAAATAAAAAGGAAGGGCAAATGAAATATACAACACCACTCGGCAAGACCCGTACAAGAAACCTCTACACTTCTCTACGATATTTATTTCTAATTATTCAAATTAAAATTGGAGAGTATTTGTCGTACGGCATGTTGTACATCTGTTTCATTATTCCTCATAGTTTACCGCAGTACGTCCAATAGGAAAGAAAATTTAAAAATAAATGAAAATGCCGTACCATCCAAATTTAATTTGGGTTATCCTTTAACCCCCCCTAAGGATTAAGGGAGAAAACGAAGTTCTGACAGGTCTCCGCCACTATCCTTGTGGCTGGTGTACGACTGATTCTGTGCACGGTAATAAAATATTATCATTAATAAGTAAAAGAAATAATAACACATTATTATATTCTCATCTTTTTTAAAATTAGCTAGCAAAGAGAAAATCAAGGGAGAACTTTAAACAGAGTTTCCATATTGAAAATGAGAGATTTTCCCGTAGAAAGTAACAGAATTTTTATAAAAAAAGTATAAATCATCAGTAAGAAAATAAATAAATTGATTCACTAATATTATAAAATTCACACTTTGATTTTATTTTATTTTATTTTCTTTAACCACCACCATCATAATTAAAATTATATGACAAATTCTTAACAGTCGTATTATATTATGCAGGAATGACAACCAACCATCCATTCATAATAACAGAAATGAGATTATTGCCGTAATAATTACAATATTTATTATGCTGCTGTTTTGTTAAATTACGATTAGGTTTGAATTTAATTATGTCAAGATTATAGTGATTAGGAACAATTACACTCTCTATATAATAATGATAATGATAATGATAATAAGCGTATTATTTATCGGGCACTTACTTATTCAAATTGTTAATTATATTTACTTCTTTAAGTAATTTTATACAATGGATAGTAGCCTCTGTAAGTAAGTGTATATAAAATATTTATTAATCAGTGGGCGGTTAATTGTTAGTAATGAACAAGCAATTGATATAACTTTACTGATATGCCTTGATCTTGCTCGGATATAAGAAAGTTTCCTACTGTAAATTATTACTATGAACAGTCGATGAGATGCCCTCGTAATATTTCATCCGATGTTCTCGTTTACTCGGCTTCTGGAAATTTCGAATCCATATTACTTTTACAAATAGCAAAAAAAAGAAAAATGAAAGGTATTGCTGTAGACATTTCTTACCTTAGGGCATTCTTCATATTATAATGATACGTATTTGAGTAACTTATCACATATTTCTTTATTTAAAATGATAAAATCATCATTGATTAGTTGCGAATGGTAGCCTTGTAACGTTAAAAAAATTGGAGATTTCCTAACTTCCTATCTCAAACTTGTTGAACTAAAGTTAACATGTATCACATTCTCAATAAATGTTAATCCTGTAAATAGATATTTATAGACGATGATAAGTTATTACATATCAGACTTTCCAAATCATAAGATGTTGTTGTATTGTTGTGGCTTCTTTCGAAGTGTCTTTTAGAAAGATTAGGGGAAATATTTGATCTTTCATCTTCTATCTTTAATTTTGTAACATTCGTTATTATTAACTTGTGCAAATAGATAGAAATAGTCAAGTTTCATAATTATACCTCTCGTTACTTTAATAGATCCCGGAAGTTATACATGATATGCATTTCAAATTTAAGCCATGACTTAAAAATAGATAACTTCACAAGATGTTCAATACAAGACTGTCATTACATCTAAATATTACAATAAAATGGTCATTTCATTACATATAGAACCTAGACGCTATGATTGATATAGGGTTCCTATTCCCGAGAATAGTATACATGTAGGAACTTATACATTTTGTAACAACTCCAAACTGATCTCGATACCATCGAAATCTTTAAATTGTTATTTGTTTATTTATTTCATTTCTTACATATTTTGAAATTGATCAAGATTGGTAGTATAGACAAAAACGGTTAATATTGGACCATTTTAAGGTAATAAGCCATCTTTTATTCGCGAAATGTTCCTATTGACACCAATTCTTCTATGATTCTGATTTTGATTTTCCCTCCTCATCTTATTGATGTCAGTTTAATCAATTGTGGTAACAATGACCAAATTAACATGGACACACATCCTCCGAGATTAAAAATAATTTTTCATTAAAGAAAATCACAGTAGTTTATTGTAGCTGATTTAACAAAAAAATATGATGCAACCTATTATTAACTTATGAATTTAAATATAAGTCACCTTAAATATTAGAAAAATTCAAGTTTTTGCAGAATTAGGAAATTCGCCCGATATGGAAACACCGTCCGATTGTGGGAATGGCTTGTACTTTTCCTATTCGGGAAAATTCTTTACTACATACCTTTCACTTGTTGAAATTTTATTAACGTGGGGTTGTCGTGAAACTAGGGTATTTTCTAAGGTTGATGCATCTTTTTAAGAAATAATGACATATTTGTACGGAGTTTTGTCAAGGTGAAGTTAAATAAATTTTAAAAATTCATGTTGAAGTTGTACGGTACTTTATTAAATAATTTTCAAGACATGTGGACATCCGTTAGTTTCCGGCGGACAGATTTTTCTATGCTCATTCTGTGATCTTTTTCCGGTACTCAATCAGAACTTTCTGTTGAGAGAATAATTCTGAGTCGATTGTATTAATTTATAAAATTTCAACTTGAGACGACGATGTCAAGGTAACAACATATATATTACGGTGATGATTAAAACCGAAAGATATCTTAAGGGTCACTTGAATATCGATATTCATTGGAATTGGAATTGGAAGTGTAGCTTAGTGGAAATTGCAAGTCACAATAACGGCCCCATAATAAAAAAAAATTAAGGGAAGATATGAGATCGATACAATATAATATTTATAAGAGGAAGCTATCTTCCATTTCGATGTAATAATTCTCCAAGTGACTCAGTATTGAATCTCGATACATTCTGGAATTTAAATATATCAAGAATTCAAATTTACTTACAATAAAGAAAACTATATCTCGGAGATACATTTAAGGGAAGTCATTAATGACATTCCGTGGTTTGAATCAGTGGAAGTTCACGTCAAAACGTATAATTGACATACTCATATGGGTCTCGGCATTCTTAATGTAGATATAATTACACAACAGTAAGAACATTCTATTAATGTTAATCTTACTTGATGAACCTCAAAATTAAAGTCCAGCCTTCATTATAAACAATTCACTCAACAAACACGCATTTTTTTTTTTTCATTTTATTCTTGTCTCTGTATATCTAACTAATTAAAAAAGGTTATTGTTGTTTCAGTTTGAAACGACTAATTTGGGACATCTTCAATCTCAATGCGGATTTTTTTTAACTTCCGCGCAAGCTATCAGTTATCAATAACCAAGTAAGATTGTTCGCAATTAAGCGATAATACAATAAAATGGATCCCGGAAGGATTATCCAGGGTTCTGGATCCCTGTGACTACATTTTTTTATTTGACAATGGTGCCTCTGTCTCTAATTACCACACTCATATTTTTACCTAGTTAGGAAATGTCTTCATCATTAAAATTTACTTTAGGAATTATATGAACAAACTTCAATTGTTGATCATTCGATATTTGCACTGGAATTAAATAATTACAACCATATGTGGAAGTCTGCATTTTTTTTACCAGTGACTACAGGAAAATGGTTGCGTATGTGCATTCGGAATTATTTGAATTCGGGATGGAGATAGAGTGATATTTGTATGTCACAGTAAGCTGCAACTTTTTCATAGGCCGATATTTTTTACAACATGATATTATGTATTAGGTTCAAAGATAAGAGACTTGTGAAATTGGATTGTGTATTGTTTTAGTCACACTAGTTATTTTGTAATTGTGTATAACTTATAATATATTATTAAGATTGCCTACATAGGAAATACCGGACATTATTAGCTTAGGAATGATAATGTTGCAAGTTGGAATATTTAAACATACGCAATTACGTGACTATTATGTAACAGGCGTATTAAATTAGATATATTATCAGATAAAGTTTATTTAAGGGTAAAAGTTAATTTTTCATTAAAGAGTAGCTTGATATTGCCATTGTTTACATGGTAGTTGGGATTATTTACGATGAACGCTGTTTCCCGAAACTTGTTATTGTACTTTTACCTATAATTTGAATAATATTCACTATATCAATGAAAATTATGTCTTCTTATTTTACATTTTGATTTGTTTTGACAACTCACTAGCGACACTTAAAGAGTTGAATTTGTACTTTCAAGGTAGTTAATTGCAAAATTAAATATGTTTAACTTACAACCACATTCACAGTTTAGAAGAGAAAAAATATATTTGTCATTCTAACTGTCTGTTACACATTTTCAGTCTGTTTGACAGTCGTCTTAGTCACTGGAAGACACTGGCGGCTATTTACGTCACAAATGTTACCTTTCGGGAACATTCACCTATGATCACTAACTATAACTTGTAATCCGGTAATCTACATCTCAATAGCCCAATTTTTATTTTGTTCTTCTTATTGTATGTTATTCGAAGTTATCACTTGTAGATGGTCTCAATATCATTTGTTATTAAACTGTCATCATGTATAGCGCCGTGTAACATGATTTTCCAGCCAGTTTTTTTTTCCTTTCTTGGTTTACCGAATTTTTGTTTATTGAAGGCCGTTCGTTCGCTCGTTGCCAGAACCGTAAAGAGCGGTCGGAATTTTGAATTGAATTGGTTAACTTTAAGAATATCGCGGATAATAATTTCGGGTCTAGTTATTCAGTCGAATAATGTAAATAATCAGATATAGCATTTAATATAGTAGTTGGTTAATAGGTTAATAATACGCATATCATCTAGTATATATATATTATTCTCAAATACGTATATTTATTAACAGACAAAGTGACAGGTATAGAAAAATTGATTGATACATAAGTGGAATCATGTTGAAAAGAAATACATTGTTCAAGGTTTCCCTAAGACAATTTTCATCGTCTGTACGAATTTTGCAAGCTGTGGAAAGTTCAAATGTCACATTTGATTATAAACAAGATGGTGAATTAGATAATTTAAATGAGGAGAAGAAGGTTAAGCCTAGAACAAACCCAATTTTGGAGTTAGGGGATAAGCTTCAATCAGAATTAAAGGAAAAAAAGGATATTAATGAGGTGTACAGCGATTTAAAAGAAGGGATCTTAAAGTTTCAAACTTCAAATCTCTCAGAATCTAGATTGATTAACACCTTTGGTTTAAATAACGTTATCTCTAAAATTATTCAAATGTCTATTTGGGATCAAAATTCAAAGATTGATCCATATGAAGTTTTAAATAATGTTTGTGATTCTTATTTAGCTAGACCACTCCATTTTGAAATTGTTATGGAATATTTCTTACTTAATAAAGAACCTCAGGATGTAATGAGTTTATGGATTAAATATTTATCATTAATCACAGAGAATCCAAAATTAGCAGTTCCATTCCGTGGTAGAGATCCACATAAGAATATTGTTGCATTGACTACTGTAGCATACTTATTGTTACCAAATAATGTTCCTGATATTGCAATTTTGAAACAGATTTTACAAACTAAAGATCCAAAGGATGTTACTGCTGACAGTGCTACATCCTTTGATAATAGTATTCCTATTGATTTAATTAATTCACTAATATACCAACATGTTAAGAAGGAAAAACAAGCTATTGCATTAAAGAATTTCCAAACTCTATTTATGAAATACGTTAGTGAGAATAGTGAATGGTTAAAAAATGAACTTGAAAATGGTACTGATTTAAGAATGATTCAAAATTATTATAATTATTATAAGAATAGTATAGATGAATTTGAGAATAGTGAATTTGATAGTGATATAGTTGCAGAGTTTATGAAAGCTTTCGTTTCATTGAAAAGATCTAATCAAGCTGTTAGGTGTTATAATGATTTCAGTCCAGTTTTCAAGGAAAGAGCTGACAAGATGATTAAGTTAAATAATTCGTTACTAGTTGCAGTTGCTGATCTACCTGCTAATTCCAAAACTTATAAATTTGCTAGAGTTCAAGCTGTTTGGAACTCGTTGATTAAAGCATCGGGTGATATCCAAGCAGATTCGTACATTAGTTTAATCGAAGCATTGAGAATTTCTAGAAATTTGGGAGACTTAGAGAATATTTGGGCAGATGAAATTCCAACAGATATGAAAAAGGATCAAGGTGTCTTGGAGACATATTTAAATGCAGTCCTAAGATTGAAACATCATATCTCCTTAGAAGAATTAGAAAATAAATTACCAAATCAATTAAAGAATATCAATCTAATCAATATAGTTCTTTTGAAAAATGTTCAATCAGAAAACTTCAACATCGATAAGTTTAATAGTATCTATGATAAATATTTTGGTTCTACAATTGCAAACGGTGATGGAATTTCTAAACAATTACCAAATACTGAAACATTAGCAATAAAGATGCTAGCTTCATATACTGCAGCAGCTGATAAATCAGAATTTGAATTTTTCAAATCTATTAGGGTCAGTTCAAAATATGATTTCAATAGATATTTGGCAATTCTTCAAGATTTTATTAATTCATCACCAAGTATTGAACCAATTCGTGCTCTATTTACTGAAGTAAGTTTACCACCATTAAATTCCCGAAAATATAAGTTATTCATAAATGCAGAATTTATTAAAAGAGATGGTTCTCCACTTGAAGCTGAAGCTTTATTAAAAGATTATTTAGACAAGAGTGAAATGGTTCAAAATGGTAGAAAATCTCCTATCAAAGCTCAATTTATTAGAGAATTATTAGAAGCTATGACTTCAGGTTATTGTCACTTATCCTTAAGAAAACATGGTTTCAAATATGTTCCAAAGATTGATGAATATTATAAATCTATTAAAGAATTAGGTTCTTCTGTTGGTAATGCGACATTAGTGACAATTTTGCATGCATATACTACATTATGTCGTTCCTCTGAAAATAAACCAACCCAAAATGAACTTCATGTAATTAATAAATTCTTAATGGATTTAGAAAAGGATAAATTCAAAGTTAATCAATCTGATTTAAGAGTATTGAAAAATGCTGAAGTCACGGTTCCAGCATCTATGATTAAAGCAAGAACATCAAAAGAAACTACCCAATCAAAGGACGCTGATGTAACTTCAGAAAGTACGACAGAGGCAAGTACATAGAATATATTGGTATTATATATTATATAGCTTTTTCTTATTCCTAATAAAAACATGTAAATACATACGAAAGAAATAGTAAGCACTCATCTATTATCGTGGTCCTCACTGGACAGGCTGATTGATAACTTATCCGCAAACCGTTCTCTTGTGTAAGACAATACATCAAAAAAAGAAGTATCTCAAATTCCACGGCCTTCAAAAAAATTGACGTTCATTCACCGCTGATTTACTTGCATGAAAATAAAAAAATAAATTATTTTCGCTTCGTTATTTTTTTGCTTGACATACAAACGGAAACTGCCGGTGTGTAGTTTTGTTGACTGAAATTTTATTTCGTTCAATTTTGGCAGGGAATAATTTTCTTTTTGATTCAGATGGGGTGAAGTGCTTGATTCGTTAGCGATGGCGATTCATATTTATAATATTATCATAAATAGTATTTATAAGAACTGATATATAATATTACTGTGTAACAAGAACAGTTGGATAGCATTCCAAACAGTATATGAGCATCTGCAAAGTTTAAAATAGCATAATAAAGAGTAAATATTCCAGTTGTTTGACAAAATGTTACCTTCTGTTTCTCATGTCAACAATGAAACTTCGAGGAAAATGTCAATAGATAATCAGAAAATTGAAAGTCCTATAGCTGCTGAACTTGCTAAACAAGCTGCTTCAGGTACTAAACAATCAACAATCAAATTAGTTGGGTTAGATATTAAGACGATAACGAGTGATAATATACAGCAGATACAGAATGTTGATAGACTTTCATTAAGGAAAAATCAGTTAGTTGCATTACCAAATTGCTTTGCCAGTTTAAAGAATTTACGATATTTGGATCTGAATTCTAATAATCTAAGAGATATCCCACATATTTTACAACAATGTCCACAATTAGAAATTTTGGACCTTTCATGTAATAAGATTAAAACTTTACCATTAGATATATCTAGTTATTGGAATCAAAATTTAAAAGTATTATCACTAAAGAATAATAGACTGACTTCGATTAATGATTTACGAATAATTCTATCGTTACCAAAACTAAATGTTCTTGAAATTGAAAATAATAACATTCCAAAGGAAGAACTAGAAATGGTTCAAAATTATACCCCTGTAACAACAAATATACCGAAGGATGAATATTGGGCAGTAGCATTACGAAGATATTTTGAAGATCATCCAGAAAGAAATATTATTCCAACATCATCTGCATCATCATTGTCATCTACAGTATCATCATCTGCATCTGCATCTGCATCTCTTTCTTCATTAAATCAGGATAGTAATTCAAAATTATCAAGAGCATCAAAAAGAATGGGTTTTATCAATACAACTAGAAGTGGATCCATTTCATCCCCAATACCGCATTCTCCAAAACAGTCATCTACAGAATCATCATCACATCAACCAATAGATAATCCAATTCAAAATAGTAGGAGACCAACACATCATATGGACGAAAACGTGAAAAGTAATAACAGTATAGTGAGTAACCTAAGTCTTCCAACACCTACTAGTCAAATTTCATTAACACATTCTCCAAATTCTTCATCTCATGGTCATAACACAAGTGGAACGGAATTATACAATCATACTAAATATAATGATTATTTTAAAAGATTATCGATTTTACCTGAGGAGACAATGGTTAATGAGGAAACTAAGATTTCAAAAGCTGAATTAGTAGCTGCATGTAGAAAACT
>JAXQGP010000329.1:0-24790 GCA_037040125.1 Kazachstania sp. M6911
TTCCAACAGGCACGCCTTCAATAATTTGTTGTATGGAGCAACTTCTATTTTGAACAAAGGAACAAGATAATTGATTAACTTTTGACAGTGCAATTTGAACTTAGTTCTACCAAAATCATGTGTGATTTAGATCTTTTAATGCTTATGACTTCCTTCTTTGTTTCAAACAAGAATGCTACGTTACGCTACACTTTGCTATCTTCCACTTTTCTTGTATTCGAGACCCTTCCTATTTTTCTTATTTCAACAAAACGACTACTAAGTCTACAGTACCGATGGTCTCCTATTGATTTAATGCCAGGTCTCACACTCGAAACCTAGGAACCATTAGGTATTATTTAATTTTTTTCATTTATTTTCCTTGAAGTTGCCTGTTGCCTTCTAATTAAAACTCCATGGAATTTTTATTTTTTTCAGTATTTTTTGCACAAGTGATGACTATTTTCCAAGAACAGTACTGCGGCACTTCACTTGTAGTGAACACATCACAGTTTTTTCTTAAGAAGTTAAAGGCTACGAGATATTCTTTGTTCATTAGAGACTGGTTGATAATTAAATTTGACATTTGTCCAATTACAATACTTTCTTAAGAATGCAGGGACAGGTATATAATTGGATATAAGATCAAGTAAAAAAAGGCATGTTGTGAAATAAATGAATCAAGAATCGACGTGAAAAAATGTCCTTAAGCAAAGAACTTCATATCACCACATTCCTGAATGTTTCTTTTTCTTGGCTCTTTTTCATTACAATGAAGATATTAAACATCCCCGATTTCGAAATATATGGAATCTGAAATAGTATGCAATTTTGAGATGTAAAAACTAGAATGGCAGTACCAATCTATTGATAACTCTCACAATGTAATATACATTTTCGATTTAAATCGTTTCTTTTTTTATTGGAAACTACAGAAATATATATATAGAAATATTATACTAAAGAACTAAATATTCACGTATAATGAATGTCAGAAATGTATAGAAAAACGTTGAGAAGAAGTATCGAAACACCTATACTACTGCTTATGCTTTGGATGAAACGCCAGCCACACAACGATCATATCCATCGTCTGTAAATGTTGTAACCATACAATAATCGTCATCACAAGCATTAGAATGTAAGCAATCTGTTACCAGAGGAGAAAATCTAGAATATAAGTTTCTAAACAATTGTCTGATTCCAACGGATGTCCTCATCTTGTCTGCCACATTATGCCAATAACTACCATTCAAAGGAGATGTTGTAGGCCACGAAACATTATATATCTGTCTTGCGGAGTATTCATATTCCCAGTTAGGTTCGGCACCATTATTAACAAATGTTTCATTTAATGGAGTATAGAAAGTGTGCATGTCCATAATTGAGAATGTTGTTTTATCAACCTCGTAATATCTCCAGGCTGGATTGACATCGTTCCAAGGGGTAATGGATGGCGCGATGTATGCCATGTTTAAGACATCCTGGATAGTTTTAGTATCATTACCTGATCCAGCATATAGAATTTGAAATTGATCCCTATGTGTATGGCCAAAGAAGATACCAGCTATAGTTGATGGAGAAAATCTTTCAACAATTTCTGCAAAGATATTAGATGGAACAGGTAGACCACCAAGAGCAGGTGGAACATGGGCAACAATCCACACACGTTGTTTCTTATTTTCACTTGCTATCAATTCATCAATTAAGAACTGGAATTGACCAAAATTATCAGGGGCTGTTGTATTAATGTAATTGTAATTGTTATTAGCATACCAGGTGTTAGAATTTAAGGAAATAACTTTCAAACCGAGAGCTGTTTCAACTGCGTAACCTGCGTAATGAGTTCTTGCTTGTTGAGTCTCGGCTGGATTTAACCAACCGTAATCTTCCCACATATCAGACATCATTTCAATATTTGCAGCAAACTTGTTGAAGAAACCGTACCTTTCTGGTGCCATCTCAGCGTAAGGATATGAATCGTGATTACCAAGAACAGGGTAAACAGGTTTGGCACCAAACTTGGCTTTTAAATCACTCATTACTTTAACCTCCGATTCAGTTGTACTTTCGTAAGATATATGTTTCCCTAAATCGTGAGATATCATATCACCGGTGAAGATTGTAAATTCGAAAGATATGTTCTTCGATTTCGAGTAGTTAACGATACTATTTAATGAAGAATTGATTAATCTCTCTGGTGGGTCGCAATGGTAGTAACCGAAAGAAGTAGCTGGCGTCCATGATACCGATCCATTAAATACATCGATGTAAGGACCCTTGACAAAAGTATCGTTCTCTTCATAATAAGAATCAAAAAAAGAATTCCATTTACCTTCGTATGGTGAGACCCCATTCAGTTTGCTCTTCTTAACTGAGTGAGGTGTACAGCATAATGAGTCTGTACAGTTAGCTTCACCACCAACAGTATAGTCGAGTTCAATATGGATATCGGAAAGGTGAAGAACATTGAAGGTACCGTTAGTACCAGGTTCTGGTGCAACCATGTTTTCAGGTTTCTTAGGTGGTAGTAGATGTGAGATAGTAACATTTGGAGTTGCAGGTTTTGAACATTGATTAGAATCTCTGAAATAACAATATGAATGACCATCATATCCAGTAGGATCCATCTGTGATAAAAGATCTGCAAAGTTTGAACCTTCACTACTTCCATTGACAGAAGAAATACCATAATTCTGATAACATGTATTGTTACTGCTATATTTAGATTCAACACACCACTTGGTAAACGCTGGAGCAATTAGATCTGGTCTTGTTAGAACTAACGCCTTACCAATTAATAATCTGTTAATACAGGCCTCACATTTTGCGTCATGAGCAGTAGTATCAATTAGTTCTGACACAACACTTGAAATAATAGCTGAATCAGCCTCAACGGTTTGGGTATTTAGAATGTTTTGCAAATTTTCTTCAGCTAAAGCATCTTCACCAACTGGGTGACAGTTAACAAACGAAGTGATCCCTAAAATGGAGAACAAGAGAGTTGAGGAGAGAAACATGCTTGGATCTTTTTATTGATGGTTTATTTGGAATTTAATAATGGAAAATGTAGAAGAAATAAAAAACTTATCAGTCTTGATGTGTATATCACGATATTTAGTACCTTTATATATGTTCGAAATCTCATTCAAAATATCTTAAGATTTTGAATGTGAAACTCAATACATTATTTAAAGGTAATTACGTCTCTTAAGTACGTCTTGTAAAATAAATTACCATTAATTAACATAAATAACAATGAGAAATCCGGTTATGATGTTTTATTCTTAAAATATCTAAAACGTGGGATCTAACTTCTCTATACATAATCATTGTTTTTTAATTTGTATACTCTATCCTAAGCTTTATCTTATGGAGTTCAAAGTTATTCGGTATGGTTCTTCCCTACTGTCATGGTATAAGTCACGTACAATTAACACAAATATAAATTTCCTTTAGATATGCCAAATAATATCTCGAATATATCTTATTGTATTTAATAGTATTTGGTTTTTCTGTCATTTGGAAATGGGTTGTTAAAATTTGCAGTCAGTTATTACAACTTTTAACGGATTATTAAACAAACAATGTAATAGGTTGAAAACGTGGTAGCATAACTATAAGAAAAGTTAACTCATCCCAGTAGTTCTCGTTCATTTAAATTTAAGACTGTACCTATGATAAGGGGAATCAATATAGTAATCTCAAATATCATTGAATGAGTGTGTATTAGATACCCAGAGGACACATGTTCCAGAGGTCGGGAATTCCTTGAATTCCATGTAATATTTCCATAAATACGTGAAAAGTTGAATGAAAAAGAATAAATTGCATGTATCAGACGTAGCAACACACTGTATGTACCGAATAAGCTCTCTACTTTCTTAAATCTTCTATAGTATATCTAAACCTCTCTAAGGAAAGTCACAATAATGTTACAATTGTTCTGAGTTACAACAAGCTGGTTTATCTCAACTAATGGCTTTTATCTTTGGTATATTCGGAAAACTTATCTTTTTGGCGTTGATAGATACTTATTTTGGCAATTTATATCTCTGAGGTTAAACAATCTTTCCTAACGTAGAGTCATTGTTTAGTTTCATTGGAACAATAGAAATCAAAAATATCTTACACGTGGGATGTTAATTAGTCTCTTCACTGAACTCTAGATATATGAGTCACTATCCTATGCTCGGAGTCTTATTTCAATAAGTTTCATTGCAGATGTAGTTGGGAGAAACCAGATGTGTCACTTTTTTAATTTTTGGGGTGGTTGCTTGGTTTTCAATCATTTTGGTAAATAACAAATTGTCTGGATACACAAAAAAATATCCCTCGGGAAATCTCGTGAGATTATAAACTCGACAACGTAAGAGATTAACAATATCAGACTTTAAGCAAAAACATTTTATTATAATATAATAACTCTATTCGGGGTTCTAAAGTAGGTTATATAATATATATACAAATATATAAAGAAACGGTTTATGTATTACAATAATATATGTATTAATAAGTGCTCTAGCGATTGTATCAGTTGTTTGGTAAACGGTATCCGTTTTGATAAAATACACTAGCACGCACTAACATTACGTTGCCTTTACTTCTCAAAGATTGTAAATGAAGTATGACAAGTTTCTTAAAGTGTGTGCTTAGATTGTTTCTACTTTAACGTTGTTACCATTATCATTAGAAGATTTCAACATAGCATCAATACAAGCTAAATGATGGAACGCAGTTCTTGGGCTAGCCCTGATTAAATGTTTATTATTTTCTCTTACTGCTTCATAAAAGTTCAACATTTCTCCGGAAATACCATAAGTATCCTCTTGTTTAATTGTATAAACTTCTTCTTCCTTTGCATTCTCCTTAGAATCACCGATATTAACTCTAATAACTGGAGCATCTCTATTATTCAATTCCAATAAGACAGACCCTTCTTGACCATAGACTTTCATTGTTATTGATTTCTTGGTGGCACCAAAACGAGTACCGTAAGTATAATTACCTACAGCACCCGATTTCAATTTAATTGATGCGAAAACGGCATCTGGCATTTGATCATTAGTATCAACTTTTGTTGTAAAAGCAGAAACTGATTCAAATTCACCTAATAGATCAGTTAAAATTGCGATTTGATGAACACCACCATCTGATAATGAACCACCGATATGTTCGGCATTTTGTCTCCAATTGGTTGACTTATATTTACCAGTCTTTGAATTTGGACCAGTGAAAGTATGTGTGAAACCAACAATTCTACCGATTCTCTTAATGTGTTTCTTTGCTTCAGTAACAACGGAAAGATTTAACCAATTTTCGGCAATTGCAATTGGAAGATCAGTTTTATCAGTCAATTCAACAAATTCTCTAGCTTGTTTCATTGTAGCAGCAATTGGTTTTTCAATAACCATTGGTTTGTTATGTTCAATGGCTTTTTGTAAAGTTTGCACATTAAATTGAACAGGTAATAAAGCGTCAATATAGTCGACATGTGGATCAGACATGATATCGTCTAAAGTTGAGTAAACTTTCTCATCGGAGACATTAGCTAATTTAGCGAAATCTAAAGCTTTGGCCCTAGTTCTGTTGAATACAGCTGCAACTTTGAAATGTTCTGGGTTTTTCTGATAGGCTGGTAGATGGTCATCTCTGGCAAAGATACCAGTACCGACAATACCTACATTTAATGGAGCGGAAGACATATTTGAATAATTGTGTGTGTGCTTGTCTGATTTGGGATATGGTGGTCTCTGGTTTATCTAGAATGGAATTGTTCTTCTGTTGCTAAGTTTCCTCCTTTTATATGTTTCCTGAGATACAACAGATGGACAATGGCTGTCAGAAATCAACAAAACAATGGTATAAGTCCTGTCTTCTTTACAATATTTTTGCAGAAGTGTGCCCTTCATTTGCTATTCAAAGTATGTGGGGTTCTGAAGGAACGTCGACCGGTGTTATATCATTTGAAATTTTTGATCTTCATTATCGACAAACACCGTTTCCTGAGAAACTGCGGTAGCGAAAGCACATATGGATTTGACCAAACGCGCAGAAGAACGGAGATTAGAAAGTGGAAAATAATGCTTCTATGAGGCATGTTGTTAGTGGGGTTCTTACATCCGGGGAAGTCTAAAAGTTATTCTGTCACCTTGCTAAACTCCTGGTTGTGGAGAAGTAGGGGACCCGGAGATAACAGTTCGAATAATATGGGGAAGCAGCAAATTAGGACTAATATATAGTTAGATATAATTATATATCACTGGATACTTAATAGACCATACATAATTTTGCTTAAAGAAAGAAAAAATCATCAAGAGTAAAACTTAGTGTTTTGGATCCCATGGTAATGGTGTGGCAGATACCTTCATTGCTGTTTCGACATATTTAAAGTCCTTGAAACGGTATTCCATATATTTAGATCCGATGACTTTATCAAACCATCCAGTAATTAAAGGATGTTCCTTTCTCCATTGCGAGTCAAAAATGGTAATAAACCCAAATGACAAACTTGCTGCAGCCATTAAGTCTGCAACTGTGATTGAATCGTTTCTGATCAAGTATCTGGTTTGAGATAATCTGTCTTCCAATAATTTAATCATTACATTCAAGTTTTGATTAGCTTGAGTGGCTTGTTTATCAGATATTGGCACACCTTTGATATCTTTTAAACCACATGCACCTAATGTAGCTAACAAATCAGATGTAGCAAAAGAAGCAATTTGTAAAATTGCACTTTGTTCTCTATAATTTTCGGATTTACCTAATAATTGAACAATCTCCTTTTCATTACCGGAAGAATGGATTAAGTAGTTGTTAACAGCAATTTGTTCGTGGTATTTAGTACCATCTGATGTAATTAAACCAGGAATGGCCTTTAATGGGAAATTTTTCAAAAACTTTTCAACGTCTTCAGTAATTTCAACAATCTTGACGTCTAATTTAAAATAATTGATTAAACATTCAGCGACAATGGCTCTAATGAATTCGTTATGAGTGTATAGGACAGAGGTAGACATAGTATTCTTATTTTAGTACGGAGTTTTTGTTAAGGGATAAAATGGAAATTGAAAAAAGAAACAGGAATAATAGTATTTTTATTTGTTCTTGGATTATTGTAAAAGAGAAAACATTTATACAAACAGGATATTCATTTTCCAACTACTAAAAGTGGAGAAATAATGTCCCCTTTATATATTTTATCAATTTTAAAAATTGGAGTAGAAAAATCGTTGTCAATTGAGTACAACAAAAAAGTGCGTACCCTTCCAGATAATGTGAAAGCATACGCTTACTAAATTACTTGGTTCAAAATAGTTGTTACACAATTTGTCAACGCAGGAATATAAAATTACCTAATACGAATCTCGTCCTTTGGCTCAAACGATAGTTGCACACATTGGCTGATAATTTTATGAACGATTACGAATTTCTACATGACACAATTACTTTAATACCGGTAATTTCGAGTGGCAAGATCGGCGTACACGTTCCTTTCGTTGAGGTTTCTTTTTTTACGAAGAGATATGAAACCACCTTATCAATTGTTTAAAGGCTATGCACTTAAAGGAATTGATCAGATTTTGAATAATTCGGTACTTCTTCTCGCTTGTACGCAATTTCCACTATGTTGACTGTGCGAGACTCAAAAAATCTAAGAAAGTCCAGACCCGATCTGCGCAACATTTGAAAAATTATTCAGCGTAGAGATTCTTTAGAAAATTTGATATGCACTCAATATTACATCATAATTACATCTACTAACTATGAATATGCATGTTTAGCTGGGTGCTAAGTTATTTTCAATCACTCGCCGGTAAATGTTGTTTCAATTGAGAAATAAGATCCGAATTTAGGTTGAAAGAACGGTTACAAAATGGTATATGCATGAGAAGCTACAATAAGGAGTAAGAGCAGAGAAATAGAAATGCCTCATCGTTTATTACATGAATTATCAATGAAATAAGGAACCGCACACATTTTTAAGGTATTCCGATTGGTAGCTATGGTGTAGAAAATGTTACTTAGTACATATTCTAATTTTGAGGATAAAAAACTGGGTGCATGTAATATTCATTTCGTTCTTACCTAAGCAACCTTATTTATAGACTTTGTAGGATGATTTCTCTGAGACTTTTTCTGAAATCAGATCAATTTTTTTTTTCTCAAAAAAATGTGTCAGATTGCCGTAAGCATAGTTATACCTAGGGAGGGATACACAATAATTTACGTCCCGTGGAATATTTATCGGTTGATGTCAACCCTTAATATTCAGTAATTATAAAGAAACGTTCATTCGTCAACCCAATAACCAAGTGGTTGCATGTAGTCCCGTTATAAATATATTACAATCATTAAATTATTGAAAATATATGAAATTACTCATTATCTAATATATAAAGTTTCTTGGAGTGTATGGCTCTTCTAGATATTTCAAATCTGCCTCATCTAAAGTGACATCTAGAGACAATAAGGTATCATCGACTCTTTCAATGGAACTCATACCTACAATTGGCTGAGCTCCCTTGGCGATGACCCAAGCAGTAGATATAGCAGCCATTGAAGTATTCTTCTTAGTGGCGAGTTCTTCAATTCTTTTCAAGATTTCCTCATCACCTTGTTTCAATTCACCAAAACCTAGTCTTGCTAAAGCCTTATCAGTCCTACCTCTATTGGTGCTTTCACTGATTGGTCTAGTTAAAATACCCATAGCATTTGGAGACCATGGAGTCTTCGCAATCTTGTGGTTAGCACAGTATTGATATAAATCACGTTCATCTTCTCTGTAAATCAAATTATAACATGATTGAATGTTAACAAATTGATGCCATCCGTATTTATCAGCAGTGGATTGCATTTCAACAAACTGAGTCGGTAACATAGATGAGGCACCGATGTATCTAACATCGCCTCTTTCAACAACATCATTCAAAGCCTTCATAGTTTCCTTAATAGTAGTATTCTTATCGAATCTATGAACTTGTAGAACATCGATATAAGTCCCTAATCTGTTGACGGAATTTTCAACGCCAACAAGGATATGCTTACGTGATAAACCTTGTTGGTTAATAATATCAAATAAATCTAATTCGGAAACCTTATATCTACCCATCGGTAAATCTAAAGTTTCATCAACGGCACCGAATACTTTGGTCATAATAACAACAGTTTCTCTTCTGATATTGTAACGTTTTAAAAATTCACCCAATAATCTTTCACTTGCACCGTTGGAATAAGTATCAGATGTATCAAAAGTACGTAGACCATGGTCGTAACAATGTTTCAAGATTGTGAATACTTTTTCCTTGTCATCTTCAACCCATGGTGCCCATTTCTTGGTACCAAATGACATACAGCCGACAATAATTGGAGATATCTTGATACCAGTATTACCAAATCTCACTTGGGGAGCTAAACTTGTCATTTTTTTATTTTTTTCTAGGGAGTATTAGTTTAGAATATTATATTGTTACTATTGCTTGGATACTAGCAAAAATATGAATACATATTGTCTTTAGAATACCAGATATAGAAACCGTCAAGTAATCATATTTTCCTCTGAAGAAAATACCTGATCTATTTATATGTTACAAAAAATTGTTAAAATATATGCCAATAGTATTTAACCCCTTGCTGGTTTGACATTCATCAACTATCTCTTGTTCTTCTACAATGTTGTGGTAACTTCTACGTATTCAACATCACATACGATAAACTTTAAGTAACTGATATTTTTTTTTACCTCTTTAGTTCGGCCGAAACAGAATTCACGTGCAAAAAATTCTGAAATTATATACTGAATGACTTAATATAGTCGACCGAATAGCAACTCGGCCGAATAAATGTCTTTAAAGCATGACTTTGGTATCATTTCCGAGTCAACTACTAAATCCGAGGATTATTTTAAATCCGGTCATAAGATCTTAGAAGTTATTCCTCTGGAACAAATACGTGTGTATTTGATTAAAATCATCACTCAGAAGATTAGTATAGGGAGTTTCAAAGATATTGTTCACACGTCAGTTTGAATTCGCATGAGTTGCATATAATGATGTTTGCTTGTTTTTTCTGAGCGTCTGTCATGTTGACTATGAATACTTCCATAACAAGCTTCACTTTAAATTGATTTCACTGAGTAAAAATGAGGTTCACTTGAAAATAATATTAAGAAACTGTTGGATACTTCTGCATTCGAAACTTCCCACTGAAACAACAACTCAGAACCAAATAAAGTCACCGACAATTCCAAATTTTTACAACCTTTTGAGATAAACCTAATCTGTCGGAAGAAGTGTCTTCAACAACGGTTTCATGATGATTATTGTTAGCAGACATTGTAAAACTTTTGAATGATTTGTTATAGTACGTATGTATATATATCTCATCATTAACAAACCCTTCCATTTTCCGTATCTTAATGACGACCGACTTATATGTCTCAACACAATCGCGTTGAGAAGCTCGATACATTACAGAGAAGCAACACAGGCAATTTGTGAGTCTCTGAAATGTTTCCTTTTTGCGGTAACCTCGTTGTAACTTTTTTATATAAAGACACATATATATGTGTGGTAAGAACAGTTATTCGAGCGTGCTAATTACGTTTTCAAAAACAATAGCCTGATTTTCCGGAGTTGGTTCTATTTTTAACTATAAGTCGTTACTAAAACAGTATTACGAAGTACGACCCAATTATCATTAAAAATATCCCATATTATCAAGCTAATTGACGGAAACATTCATAACAGATGGAGCATAAATCTACATATAAAGATGCTATAATTTTTGGAGTATTTAGCGGTCTTCACGATATACTGAATCAAATTTCAGTTATAATAGCTGTCTGTATAATCCTCCTTTGGTATCTTGGTTTCATACCTAGTAGTCAATATAAAAGACATTTAATCTTAGTTATAATCCTAATCATTTTTACAGCAATAATGAATCTGTTATTTACCAATCTGTCGAATAACTACAAATAACTCCAGAAATATGTTAGATATCTGAAGGTTTTTCTCCTTCTTCTTTTTGATTAACTTAAATAATTAAGACGGTTAAATAAAAGAAATAAACCAAACAGTGGAGATGGGGAAAGCACATTTGATGATATATAAACACAGATACATCATATACATATTTTTCATGTTAAATAATATCTACATAAAAGATTGCATAACAATGTTATACGAAGATAAATCGCAATATAGCGGGTGACATTACCCAAGCAGATAAGATCGACGAAATCCTATCACTCAGAATCTGCTTAAGTGTAAGAGATATGAGACATGCAATGGTTGCTATGATCAGAAGGTGTGTTCCTGTTGAAGAAGAAAGTTTCGCGATTGAGGCAATAAGATAATTAAGTATTGGTTAATCTGTTAATACCGCATTTAGAAACTATGGTGTTGACAACTTTCAGAGGTTAAGAAATGAGACGAACTTGATGTCTAATTTTATTTTAAGAGCTTATCATGTTTGGAACAAATTGTTACACCTAGGAGGAAAGAACTCTAATGAGGAATTGGAAGATAGTATTGTAGAGAAGAAAGTTTTGAAAATAGAAGGTGCTAAATTCAACTATCTTTTACTATCTGCAAACAGATTTATTGGTAACCAATTCCAATTTATAATCAGTCAGAGAAAAATAGTAACTGATTCGTATTTATCCAATAAAATGTTTCTTCCTATTCAAGTTTTACCTGGCTATGGAAAATTGCTTTAATCTAACTGCCACTAGTTGTTATAAAAACGAAACATCTAAATAAAAGAATGGTTAGTTTTGTTTTTGTTCCACATATCAGTTTTATAACTAGTATGCTTCGAAGTACAATATGGTAATATATATATAAGTTTGGAATGTTGTACCATTGGAAAGTTTATTAATTGCACATATTTATGCTTGTTCTTATGAGAACTTCAACTCAGACTGTTTAGAGACGACTTTACAATTTGAATTGAGTGACAAGAAGTACATCGAAAATTTAATAAGAAAATTCCAATCATTGAATATAAAGAACCGATTCATGAAGGTGAAATACAACTAAAATATAACTATATGATCGATGACACAACTCAAGGTGTTGATAAGTTTTTGAAGATGAGTAACGTAGATAAATTGTTGATAGTATGTCATACAAAGAAAGAAGTGGCACAGGTAGCTGCTCAAGATTTTATTACAGGTAATCTACTTGGTGTTACCGGTGATACACCAACGGAGGACAAGGTTCAAATTATTGATTCATATTTACTTCAGATAATTCAAAGAGAGTTCTAGTCGATACTAATATGATTTCAGACGATATCTATATAAAAAATTTGAAAATGGTAATTTTGATAGATCATGTTGTTTTATGTGTCACAAAATATATCCAGATAGGTGGTTGGTTAAGAAAAGGTGATTTTTATTCAAAAATTCACGTAACAAAAAAGAATGTTAAATTACTCAACTCAAAGGAGAATATAAATGGTCAGATTAAAGTATTTTATGGGTTAATGGGTAATTATATGGATAGTTATGATCAGGAATTGAACGAAATAGCAGTATGTTAATTTAATCAAAGTCTGCTTTGGTAAATAGTATCTCTCTAGTAGCACCAAAGGACATATAATTCTGTTTCTTCACTTCTGATATATACACATGAATTTATAATTGCGTTTATATATATATCGATATATATATGAAAATACTATTACATAGCTAAATACATGTTGAAAACTACCAACGACGTCTAAATCTTGTAGTGACAAATCCGCTAATAATGATCTGATTCGAGGTTCAGACATTGATGCTGAAACCGGTGCTTATTCCAACTCAACAACATTGTCCTGCTTGAAGAGCACGTGAAACTCATATTTGTATATCACCACGTTCGTCTAAGTCATGTGTTGACACTGTCGATAAATTATACCCGAATCATGTATGGTTACATCAGCTAAATCAAGCCACGAAACATTAAAAGGTACATCGTAGTCATCTATATTTCTGGTGATACTGTGATTTTCGAAATGTTCCAAGTCTATTTCTATATGACCATAAACCATAGGTTCACCTTCGGAGTTAAAAAGCTCTGTGGCTAAGGACTCATTGGTTGGATTGTTCAAAATGGCTGAAAAACCTGTAGTTAATAATAAGGAAAAGAATAAAATGATTTTGAACATTATAATTACCTGTGAAATAGTTAGAAACTAATATCGGAAAAATAAATGAGTAAAGAAAACGTACGAGTATTTCTATCAGAAACTGTGACATTGATTATTCTATATCGTAACATGTAAGAAATAATTCTGAAAGCAATAATTCTGAAAGCAATAATTCTGAAAGCAATAATTCTGAAAGAAATAAATTTTTTTTGTTACAAC
The DNA here is from genome assembly GCA_037040125.1 of Kazachstania sp. M6911. Lineage (NCBI taxonomy): Eukaryota > Fungi > Ascomycota > Saccharomycetes > Saccharomycetales > Saccharomycetaceae > Kazachstania > Kazachstania sp. M6911. Next base: position 13,339 of record JAXQGP010000329.1, read on the forward strand.
TAATTTCCAAATATATCACCTCTTTATATACACGACTTAAACGCTGCTATTTTCCTTTCTTTGAGATAAGTAGAGTGGACAGATGAGAATATGTACACATGTCATTTGACAGTGTTAAGAAGTTATCAGACGGAGTAATATAGTTGGTATGTTGTGAATAATTGTGATTTTCTATAGCACCTTAGAGTTTTGAATCATAGGATTATCTAAAAGTAATCAAGTTTCAAAAATGTGGTCTGATATGGAATAGCAACTGAATAACTACAAACAAGTATATTAATTGAGGAACTGGCATCCGTCACATTACATTACCAATCATCTGTTACTATCCAAAATCTTCCACAGCGTTTTCTGGGAACTGGCTAAATATATATATATATATAAGGCATATTTCTTAAAGACACAAACCCTACCAAGGTTAATCTTTGGAGATAAACTCGAAATTCCCCAAAGAAACGTCTTCAACACCAATCTTACGAAGACGATTGATGCTGGACACGTTAAGTTTCTAAATGCTATTATGTTATAGCATATCTGCCTCTTCATTGTACATATGATAATATTAATATAAGATGAATGGAAGTTCAGAATTTGTCATTCAGTAGAAATATCTACTGAGCTTAATATTCCATGGATGTATAGTACAAGACTACCATAAGAGCTTATTGAACACAAAACATTATGCGTAATTAAATATAAATGGATAGGCTTGTATAACGACATTCGAATATAAAGTTCAGTAATGCGAATAAGAAATCATATCTCCCAAAAATCTGAAATATAAAAAGACAGAGGTTTGAAACAAATAACTTGTAAATAAATTACTGTATAGTATACCTGTATAATAAATCAATATATTACTAAAACAAATGCCCAACCTGTTAGGAACGAGGATTCCTATCATCTACATTATATGTAAAACAATTTATTTATCTAATTTTACTGCTTTGTATCCTTTTCACAATTCTAAGACGAGATAGACTGCAATAGGCTATACAGATAAAGTCTGTATACCGCGGAGAAGGATCATTCTTCTATTCCTGGCGGAGGTTTTACCATATATTCTCATGATAACAGTGGCACCACAAGGATATTGGTAGGTTGGAATACTTTTATGTTATTTATAAGAATTTTACGGTTTCTAAAATTTTCAAAAGTTCACATAGTATCTGTTTGTTCCATTTGAAACTACTGCTCTAAGTTATCCGACTTATAGAGGTAATGACAAAAGTCTTATATATTTCATGTCACTGACAATTCCCTTTATATATTCAGGTAACAGATACATTATTGAAGAAGAAGATCCATATTACATTAATTTTCGAGTAGTTTTGAGAAAGAAATAGCGGCTGTGGCGTTTCTCTTAAATTTAACTTTGGGGAAAAAGATAGTAGAGTTGAACCTGTGCACTGTAAATATGTCTCCTCGATCCTTACAAATATATTAATTTAGTCACAAACACACATTCTTTATTATCAACCTTTGATCTATATTACCGAGGCTCTCGTCTTTATCTATATTTGGAACACCAAAGCGAATAAAAGTATAAGAGTATTACCTCATATTACGTTGAGAAGATACCAGAAGGTTAAACCTCTACAGAACCGTAAGAGCTTCGATTGTCTGCGCTCTGAAACTGCGTGTTATCCCGTGGAGTTCTGCACAGGGTGTATTTCTTTTCTACGGAATGGAATGTTTGTAATGATAAGCACTTGCCATTTTGGGAAATATTGGTAACGAGAGGATCTGCAAGAACTCGAACAAAAATAATTTCTCTGTCCAAAAGAAATACCGTAGTATATTATTTTTGAGGGGAGGAAACACGGATGGGTCCCCTTCGGAAAGATATCTAAATTAGGAAAAAGTATCCTAATTAGGAATCTCTGTTGCTTGTCAAATCTATAGAAACGCTCAATAATCAAGAAGGATGAGATTGACAAGATGTAGGCAACTCCTTAGGAAGTCCTTGAAGTAAACTGTCGCACTTCAAAAAAAAAAAGAGATGTTTATTCACATAATGCTCCTGAAAAGGCGAAGAAACTCAGTTGACATTTTAAAGGGCATATGCTTGCCATTTTCACCCACTGGAGATCCAGCTCTCTGAAAATATTCACTGCACATGTATCTCGGTTGTTTCTGAGAGGCTTTTTTGTTTGTGCTTGCTTCTAATGACTCCACCAGTTAGAATCATGTTTGCCCAGCCAATTAATATAAATATATTCATAGCAAAAAAAAACAAATTACAAAATCTAGTCTGATCTCCTACCTCATTATTGTTCCCAAAGAATTGTCAGCACACATTTCTAAGATGTAACATAAGGATCTAAGATTTACAATGTGGAATGGAAAAAGGTTAGGACACATACATTATCCAGACAATTAATCTAGATCTTGTTTACGATCGTCATTCAAAAATGAAAAATAAAAAATGAATGTACCTCCAATTTTTAATGCAATATATTTTGCCTTCCTCAGGAAAAATTGCTCCTGATCTAATTGTATTTATATATAACAGAGAGTAGATTAAATTCAAGGAAACTGTAACATATTCCTTTCCTCTTATTGACTGCACTACTAAAATTCAAATAATTACAAAAATTCAATCCTATTCTTTTTATTGAAGTTGATAAAACATGTTTTTAACATCATTAATATTGTTATTCTTCTATACAGCTAATTTTTCAAACGCTGCACACGCTAGCACCTGTGCTACTGTCATTCCAGATGGTTATTTAGACAAAGGGTTTTCCATTGTATATTATGAGGTGCCCTTTAAGTCCGACAAAAGTGAAATTCCAAACTATCTATACAATACTACAATAGACTTTGCAGAAAATGGTATTCCAACTTACAGAAATATATATGATCTCTCTTTTAATTTTACTGTTCCTGACAGCGATTCTCCTACTACAGGATATCCTTACCCTGGGTTTATTGCTGCTTTGTCTAATTTTGGCGTTGCATATTATGGGGTGTTTGTCCCACAAGAGACTGGTGAACACACTTTCACATTTGATGAGGTTGATGATGGTGCGTCATTTTATATATGGGATAATCGTGACATGTATTGTTGTGAGGATATGGATAGAGTCGCCTGGTTACCTAAAATTTCGCAACTAGTTTATATTCCATCCAATCCAGAATATCAATCCAATTCCATTACAGTAAATTTAGAAAAAGGTAAAGATTACGTATTTCAATATACATACACTAATTTTGGAGGTGATGCCGTATTCAAGAACTCTGTAACTCTGCCATCAGGTGAAACTATCAGTAATTTCAAAGGTTACGTGTACACCACATACAGTGGGTTTTCATGCAAAATACTAAACGAAACAAGTAGTGTATTTTCATTAGGGACAGAATCATATACTACAACTTACTCCACAACTGAAGTTACCAATGTATACACTGCGTCCCAATTGGGAATACCATATACAGATATCCAGACTATATACTATATTATGACACCTACATCGACATCCTCCAGCTCATATGCAACATCTAGTTCTGCTATTTCTAGTTCTACTATTACCAGTTCTGCCATTTCCAGTTCTTTTATTTCCAGTTCTGTGATTTCCAGTTCTGTGATTTCTAGTTTTACTGTTTCTAGTTCTGTAATTTCCGGCCTTGCAACCTCAGGTATCTCCGATGTAATGACCTCTTCGAGCATATCACAATCTCTAGTGTCATCTAAAAGTTCTAGTTCGAGATTTCTATCCACCGGTAAACCTGACGAAGGTACTTCAGTAATATTATCATCAGCTACTTATGATGCATCCTCCTCCAGCACAGACTCTAGCTCTTCTACTAAGTTAATCATATCCACATCTGATAGTATTCATATCAGCACATCTGCCACAGGTGGTAAATCATCATCAAAAGATGATACTGTTAGATCCACGGACAGCCAACAGATTTCGTCCCATTCAAATAGTAATGGCTTTTTGAACGCTACATCGTTCGGTAAATCAACGGTAACGGGTACCGATATCACATCAGAGATTACTAACTCTTTTTCTGGAATTTCATTGTCTAATTCCTATAACACAGACTCTACTAATACAATCTCAACCCCATCTACTACACTATCTCAGAAGTTAGATGATGATAAACCTCATGGTAACTCCGTAAGTATCTCGACATATACGGATCAATATGGTTTAACAAAAACAGTTTTAGTTGACTGCTCTACAGACTTGAAAACTAACAGCAACCACGCAACTTTATCAAACAATGAAAGTATTGTAACTGTCATTAATAACCAAGGGCATGGGACTACTTCCACTGTTAAGAATGGTGAACATACCACTGTACTTGGTACTACTGCTACAGACTCTCCAATGCATAATTACGGTACAAGATCTACTGCAGTATCAGCAGTTTCTGTACAGTCTCAGAAAGTAAGTGAAGTGTCATCATCGTCCTCGAAGATTCAAATTCAAGAGTCACCAAACAACGCCAGGAAAAATATTGGTGGTGCTTTACTGTCACTATGCACTTTATTTTTCTCAATTCTCTTGTAATAGATGACTTGATGAAAAATATATATAACATAAAAATTAATAGATAATAATAATAATCGAATGCCAATGATTTTCAAGCAGTAGTCGTTATGGAAATCCCGATAGCTTCCCTCTTATTGCGGGATCTCGGCGTTGTAATGCCGAAAGACTCAAAAATGTAAACATCCAGATCTAACAAAGACAGAAGAGACATTAATCACCACAAACAATACTGTTCGATGAGTAATGCATTAATAGATATAATGGAGTTGGATAATTGTTACATAAATTTATAATACATGAAGTAGTACTCTACTTTATGCAGGCCGATATACCTAGGGGTCTCGGTATTGCATTTCCATTCCCATTCTCATTACGGTTCTAGAAATATCATATCTATTACTCACAACTTATACTTTTTAAAAAAGATATATAAACCTTATCTATTATGTTCTATTCAAAAATTTTCCTAAAAACAAATTATTTGATATTATTATGCAAGACCCCCAAGAACAATATGTCTTTTCTGCTACGAGTTAAACCAGACAGGTTATTACGAACTATTCATCAAACCAGTTAATGGGGTGCATCTGAAACTGAAACTGATATGTGACGTCCTAGTCTCTCTTAGGAAGATAAGAATGTTCGTGATTGGTTTATTAAGAAAAACTGAACAGCTTGGTTGTGATGTGAAAGATAATCAAATTGGTAATATATCTGCTATTTATCTTGGTAAGAAAGATAGTCCACAAAAAATTATCGGGTCTCATCTAGATACTCAACCTACAGTTGGTAGATACGACGGTATTCTTGCCGGTCTTGAGGTACTTAGGACATTTAAGGACAACAATTACATGCCGCAATACCCGGTAACAGTCGTAAACTGAACTATCGAAGAAGTTGCTAGGTTTCCTAAATGAATCATGGTATAATCTGTATGGGCTGGCATATCAAAATTAGAGAATGTATATGCAAACAAAACAATTACTGATTTAGATACGTTAGAGAAGATATCATATAAAGATGACACACCTGCAGATCATAAAATGAATCCAGTGAAGGCCCATTTTGAACTTTTTACTCAACAAGGACCATTTTTGGAAAAGGAAAACAAGGAAGTCGGTATCATCACTTGTGTCCAGGCATATTCGTGGATTTTAGCTAATTTGAAAGTAAGAGCTTACCACACTGATACTACTCCGATGGATATGAGAGCCGGCTCATACTTGGTTGCCTCAAAGATGGCTATACCAACCAATAAAATTACAAAAAAACATTCTGGTTTGGGATCTGTTGCAGAAATACATGTATCACCAAATTTTGTCAATGTCATACCAGAGGCTACCGAATTTATTATCGATGTTAGACATGTAACAGATGAAGGTCTTATGGAAATTGTGGTCTACATAGAGAAGTAGTTAAGAGCAATTGATGATGCTATCGAAGTATCCCTGGAGACCCAAAAATTATTCTACAACGATATACCTCATTTCAACCAAATTTGCGTGGATTTCATCCATACAAGTGTTGTTAAACTGTCGGAGAGGGGAAAATAAAGCAGATGATATCAGATACTGGACATGACTCGTGTTCTACTACAAATGCAAAAATTCTCACAGCAATGATATTTATTCCAAGTAAAGAAGAGATTTCTCTCAACCCAATTGAATATAGCTCCCCAGATCAAATCGACAAAGAATTCAAAGTTTTATTAGATACAATTTTCATATTTTGTCGCGCCACGCATATCTACGTGTCTACGTAACATCTTGTATTTTCATTTAGTGTAAAACAAATGTACGTTTAGTACTATACTTCAACAATTTTATAGTATCTGCAGCTTTGACGGTTTGGAATCAGATAGTATCCCATCTAGGAAGGTGTCAAGATATCCATATTTAAAATCGTAAAGTTTCTTTCGACAATCTAATTGCAATATTATTGGGAATAAATTTGTCCGCCAGTATCTTTCTTTTAAGTACCATTTACTTCATAGTATTTGAAAGTACATTTATATTTTCAATAATAATATCAAGAATGTCATAATGGAAACCCTCATGTAAACATTCTGAAATTTTAAATCCATTATTTCAACTTATTTCTCTAATTAAAAATGTTCTAACTATTAGGAAATCGTAACTGCTATAACTTATTATAACGTATTGAACTTGTATATGAATTTAAATTATAAGAGATATTTATAATTGTAAATATATATGTGGCTTAGGAGATACTGTTTCTCTATATGTTTTTGCTGATATAATTAATAAACTAATAAAAACAGACGGAGAAATGGAATTAATACTTCAATAAGTTAACCTAGGTGAGTTAACTTAAAAAGAAGCACTATGAATCAACAAAATTATGGGGATAATGTGAACAAAAAAAGGGAGAAATGGGGAATTGGTCATTAGATGAATTCGTGGACCTTAAATTTAGAATTGTTTTGTAGTGTCACTAATAATAATTTATTTTTCTAAACAATGCCAATCAAGCGACAGTGAGTATTGAAATTGCTAAAAAGGTGTTCGTACTGGTAAACCTTGTGCTATTGATAGGGCACCATTAGAATAGCATATTTTGCATACTTACCGTACTGTTATATCGGTGTATTTGGCAGAAATATTGATACAACAGTATATACGCTGCTTGGTCGACATAGATACGACGATAACGAGAATTGAACAACGAAAATTAAACGATGATCTTATAAGATGTTATGAGAATTCTAATGTCCTTATAGAGACTGCAGACGTGAGGTACATATTATTAAAATACATCGAATCCCAATAGAGTAAATATGAACGAATAAAATAACGAGACGAAAAATAATGTTTCTATATATAAAGAACTAAAAACTGAACCTAGAAGTCAGAAGTTCGAAATTTCGTAATACACTTTTTAATTTGCGTATATCTTATATAATAAAAGAAGAAGTAACAAAATACAAATATTTTACTTTATTAATATGCATCAACTATTACTTAATCATAACTCAATGTCTAAGCGTATTAACAACTATCAACCGCTCTTTCTATCTCTTCAACTCCGTTATATATATTCTTAATTTGTTAGAAATGTACTGGGAGGATAGAACCGAAGTTCTTATAATTGTAATGGTAACTGGATATATATATCTACATATTCGCATGTGTCTAACTATTATCTTTTCATCACAGTAGTTGTAACTATGAAGTCTACAAACTTATATTTTTATATTGTGCCGAGAAGATATTAATAGTAATTAGATACAATTCTTCATTTCATGCATCATTGCAAATCACTTACAACCCAGTGCACACACCATTAATAACACAGTAACCTTCAAACGCACTAACAAAAACGTATCTTCGAATAGCAAGAGTTTGCTTGAAAAAAATATTTAGTGTATTAGTTATTGAATATCAAAATCTGTGCAACCCAAAGACAGTCAGTGTTCTGTATTAGTTTTTAGTTCCTCTATTAATTCTCTCCTTCTCTGTCACACAAACGTCGGATTCTTCATGTTTCTTTGCAGTTGCGAATAGTCCAGTGACTTCTCGCCCCCCTGATGCTGGGTCCATTATTGTTCTGCGTGCGCAATTTTCTGTGCCATTTGACTGTCACGATGAGTAACTCAACGATACACGGATCGACCTGTGCTAACGCAAGCCTGTAGTGTTCACCGAGGACGACCGACAGCTTCCCAGAATAAAAATGGAAGCAGAGAGCAATGGGCGGTCTCCCACGGCGGTTTGTTATGCAGATCTTCATTTCTGAAAAAGAAACCGATCTGTTTTTATATTTGTTGCTTTTTTTGTTACGGAATTAATGTGCAATATCCTATTTGGGAGAGCAGTGCAAATCCTTCTATTTTGGCTCAACATCGGATTGGGTAGTTCAGTTACAAAAAAGCCGGTAACCAGAACTTAGATACCATTTAGCTGCTATGTTATATAATGAGATACATTTTGCCAAAAAAATTCCCTTCCACTTTCAATTTTTCTACCATTTTCTCAAAAATGTCACCTATTTTATTTAATTTGGAAGGGGACCCATATTTTATCACAGATTAACAGTAAAACACCTAGAAAAAATGCTGTTACAAGTACTACTTTCATCACTATTACTTTTTACTAACTGCGCAATAGCCGCAGCTTCCTACCCCGGATGTGCAATGTTATCATGGACTGGACTCACTGAAGCTAACGGTTATGATAGAGAGATATATGAATTATCATATACTGAACCCGAAGGAAAGATATCCGACGAACTTCTAAGTTATTTCGCAAAAACAGTCGCAGGACGAATAGGATTAACCAATCTCTACGATATTGGTTTCAATATTTCCATACCATCAGGGGAAGTCTATAGGGGAGACTTTCAAGATCAGAAAAATGTACTATTATCCCATATGGCAGTAGTTTTTGGTGCAACCTTGGTAGTGCCAGAAACAGGTGAATACACATTTTCTTTAGACGGATCAAGTGATGGTGCAGCAATGTTTATACTTGATAATTTAGATTTGTTGTGTTGCGAGAATGCAGATAATACTAATTCACATATAATTGATGCTTTTTCAAAGTTCTATTATATCCCAGACGATCCAAGTTATCAAACCAAATCAATAACTGTCAATTTAGTAGCTGGGATTAGTTATCAATTATACTTTTCTTACGTAAATCATGATGGTGATGCCATTTTTAAACCCACCATGACGACACCATCAAGAGAGATTATAACAAATTTCAAGGGATATATATACAATCCCTTTGGTCCCTTTTGCAAGACAGGAAATTCGACATCATCAGTTGCTTCACAATGGAGTGAGACATATTCTACAACTTCCACTACTATAATCACTAATGTGGGAGCTTTTTCACAAGCGGGCCTGCCTTACACAGAGATTGAAACCATATATTATATAATGACACCTGCACCAACATCTGCAAGTTCTTCAGTTGTTAGTAGTTCTTCTGAAGCTGCTATATCCTCGTCTTTGTCCTCATCATCGTCTCTATCAGAATCTGTCTTATCTAGCTCTTCGGTTATTTTGTCATCGGTAGAACAAACATCAGCGGTGTCTTCTCAGCAATCATCAACTATTTCTTCATCAGTTTCATTATCTTCAGAAAGTTTATTAACCGTACCATCTTCTTCTATTCTACCTGATACATCATCTTCTGCTATTCCAACTGTATCTTTCTCTGCTAACAAAACGGAAGGTACATCAGTTTCAAGTTTTACTCAATCCTCCAAAATATCGTCCTCGGTGAACAGAGTACTATCAAACCTAGATGGTAATTCTTCAACAAAACAATTAACAAAATCTACTACTTCAAATGTCTTCAACAATGGTACGTCAGGATCTGTTATAAGCACGTCAGTATCTATGTCTTCAAACGCAAATGTATTCTCAAACTCTTCTATTACAGAAGGATCCACCAGAAGCTCAACTGGTTATCCATCGACCAAGTCAACCCAATCAAACACACCTGTAGAAAGTTCTGGAGATGCTGGACAATCTGGAAGCGAAGATTACCTGACTACTTCCACCTACACCGATGTTTACGGTATGACAAGAACAACAACTGTGAGATGCTCTACTCAATCTAACGATATTAACCTAGCCGGTGAAAGTCATATGCCGGAGGCAACTGTAGTTACCGTCACATCTTGCAGTAATAAGAAATGTGAAACAGTTGTCTCTACAGTGACTCGTCCTACAGATCTGGCCAAGACAACAATTACTGGGAAGTTAGATCAAAAAGAAACAACGACCTCATCTGGATACAGCGATGCATCTTCTGTTGCTTCTGTTGCTGTCCAACTCCAATCTAGCAGAGGATCATCTTCGGCAACACATACAGTACAACAGGTCCCAAATGCTGCAGGTAGGTACACAGTGGGATTACTGTTTGCTATCGTCCCAATTGCATTCCCATTATTCTTTATGTAAGCATATTTATTATATAATTTAATGAATCTTTAATTCAGTGAAAGTAACAGTAATATAAAACGTGAATGTGTGTTGAGACACTGTAAAACCTGAGAACGTTTATAAATGTCTGGAATTGATATATATCGAATGGTGGAGTTATAGCTGTAAGCGTCTTGAGTAATTGTTCAAGTCGTATGTCTGACCGAATATTGGTTGAAATTTAACAGATCAACAACAACGGAGCAGGGGAAAGATGTAAATGGGTTAGGAGTAATTAAATGTGTAAATGATGTTAATGAAATAAACAAATAGCTATTCGTTATAGAGAAGGATCTTCATTGGGTAAATACGACTTTATAGTAATTTAGTTATTTATTTTATTGATTTTTCCTTGTGTAATTGTTTTCAGTTAGCTATTCCGTCGGTAGTATCAGGATATTGGTGAAATATGTAGTGCTGAGATGATGTTCTCTATTAATATCCAATTTATGTCAACCTTATGAAGGAATGGATCATCATTAAGGAAATCTAAAATGACAATCTAGCTGATAATAGAGAAATAGTATCTGGTATATCTCCATTTTCTTAGTTGTCGCTCAGTTTGTTTAGTATGCAGTTCCGGATCAGCAGTATAACGAATAAGAATGACTATCATTGCATCGTAGTGGGATAACCAAATTAATGGTGCCATGCGGTTGTCATTCATATCTGATTCCCCATTCAATATTTTGATAGATTGTATTTAAGTAACTATCAATGAGAGTTTAGTTGAATATGTCTATAGCTAATAGTTGTATATTATCTGTAGAAGCCTAGCAGTAATTGTGTTTGATATTCATTCCATGCAGGTGCCATATGATGTTCTTGTTTGATGCCAGACAGATGGTTAGCAGTGGAGTATTAACCATAAATATTATCGGCGAAGAAGTGACAGATCAAAAGCAAATATCAGTAGTGTGCCAAATATACTATGGTAGTGTTATGCAATAGAGTTGGGACATTATTCTGGGTGTCTCATTATTATAGT